>JBAGKK010000205.1:286108-301080 GCA_037177015.1 Euceroptres primus
ATATACTAAGGAAAATAATAATCAGCAATTATTTCTATCTATATTCTTTGTTTATTTTTAACGTTAGTATTTGTTCGAAAGTTTTATCGCTCAATCTGCCTCTTTTCGAGTTCAGTATCAGTGCCCATTTAAATTCTACTTATTTTTTTTCAAAGGTCTTACCTCCTAAAATTAAACAGTTTAACAAAACAATGAACCTCTATTTTTTGTTTTATTTAAATAAATTTTTTTTACCCCCGCAAGGAACTTAAAGTTACAAATACGGTAAAAAATTTTTTTCGTATTTTTCGTTTTCGAGAAAGTGGGGAAAAAGTCGTTTTATTCTCTTTATCCGCCTTAAGCAACCTCTAAAATATGTTTTTTGACAAAAACAAAAAATGTGATGTTATTTTTTTCTTATAAGGAAAAATTTTAGTGGTTAAGGCTATTGAATTCTTTAAAATTTAGAATATTTTGGCCAAAAAAATTACTGTCTATTTTTTCATTTTAAGAAAAAATTTTTTTACCGTATTTATAAATTTAACTTCCTTGCGGAGGTACAAAACCATTATTTAAAAAAATAGGGCTCATTACTTTGTTAAAATGTTTAATTTTAGAAGAATCTTTGAAAAAAAAAATAAGTAGAATTTAAATGGGCACGCTAATGATTCCTGCCACCATTCGAATAGTCGAAATGAAACGAGAAAAGTAACGATTTTGATAGTTACCGTTACTGAAAAAATGTAATTTTTTATCTATGTACAAAAGTAACTTCGGTACCATCATCGTTACCCAAAAAAAGTAACTAGTTAAAGTGACTTGTTACTTTTAACTAGTTACTTCCCATCACTGTTTTTTACTTTCGAAATTAAGTTATAATAATAAAAAAAGTAGTGTTCATGCATGTTCTCTATTCTTTAATTGAAAATTTAACAATAACTACACTTTTTACTCTCAATACAAGAATCAGAAATAGCATTTCAATTGTGAAAAGTTATATTGGAGAAGTATCTATCGATATTTAAAGTTCGCAGAAAATAAAAATGAAATATTGTCGAGGTATTGACAAGTGGATGAGAAAAAAGAAGCAGCCTGGCTATTAATTTTGAAAGGAGCGCATGCTGTGTGTTTGGTTTTCTATTGTGTTTATTTGGACTGCGATTAACACGAGCTTTATTTATAACGGACAGTCTCTTGAATCGGGTAAAAGGGATGAAGCTTCGCCTAGCCTATGTCTCTCACTACGCTCCACTCCGCTATGAACCTCTTTATGAACGTGTCAACAATGTATAAACCGTATTTGTGCTACACCTAATCAATGTAACCACCCTTTCATTGCTTCAGTAACGTCGTATACTTCTTCACCTATTCTTTATGATGCTCTCTGATATTAATGTCGATATCGACGATGAATTTAATCACTACTTCCTACATAAGGTGCAGACGTGATGCAGGTTAAAGTAAGTTCTCATTGATCAAACCTTGTGCTTTTCAAATATATTAAATTTGCTTTTCAAATCGTTTTAAAAATTTCAATCATCATAGATCCACCAAAAGACTCTTTCAAATCTCAACGGTTCGAAAATATTTTCAGAATAGGATTTTTTATCAAAAATTTACGTCCAAGACCATAATTTCAAAAAGAATACGACTAAGTTTGGATAATCTAATGACATCAAACTTGCAAAAATAGAAAAGAGAAATTAGAAGCCTTTTTTTGTTGTGCAATAGGGTGCTCCAAAAAACTTTTTTTTCTAGGGTCTCGATCCCCCTATTTTGTGAAGTTCCCGAAAAAAGAAGATAAGAATTTTTTTGTTTTCCAATTTGTCAATATCAACACGTGCCCTTCTGCTTTTGAAAATTGCATGGGAAACATGCAAATACTTAATTATTATTTATTATTATTACTTAACAAATATTTAAACTCACAAATAACATGGGAAAAATTATCTTTTGGAAAAATGTGTAAAACACCTGCTTTTTATTACCTTTTTATACATTAAAGTATTTTCTTCAGAATTCTTCAAGGAATAAGATACTATAATAATAATTTTTAATTTCCATGCCTGCATCGCCTTTCGATTGTGTCCTAAAGATGGCCCCAAAAATGCAAAATAGTTTTATACAAAATTTACGCTCAAGAGTATTTTTTAAGTAATTTTAAATTGTTTAAACAGTTATTCTTTGTTTAAAATTTTTTTATTTTCCTTGTAGTTCATGAAAAGTTAGTACTTTCTGGGATTAATGACATAGTTAATCAATTTTAAAAGTAATATTTTTATTTGAAGAATTCTGCATTTGTTTAAACAATAATCATTCACTTGTGGCTTTTCGTGGAAAGTATTTTTTCTTTTTAAACAATTGTTTAAACAATTATTTTTTAGTTTTATGAATAGTTAGTTTTTTCATTAAAAATTAGTAATTTGATTGAATATGAATATTGTTTCAAACGTATTTTGAAAAATAAACATAGAAATTTTACTGAGAAAATTGTATAAACAAATAATAATTGTTGAAACAATTGTATATAACTTCTTAAAGAAGAAAATACTGAGTAATAAGCGACATAGTTCAAAAGATTCAAAAAAAGTAGAAATATCTCCACATTTTCCTAAAAAAAACCACTAGGGAATGTTTATTAATTGTTTAAACAATTGAAAAATGTCTTAAAAGAAAAATATTATTTTTAGTCATTGATTAACTAGGGTAATCGGTATAATGATTGGCCCCCTTAAACAATGATTGGCCACTTTCAATCTGTACATTTATTAAGAAATACACGTAAATAAAACTACTAATAAATAGCACAGAGGGTAGCGATAACATTATTGCACTGTTTATTAGTAATTTTATTTGAAAATATTTGTTTCTCAAGTATATTTTAAGGAAAAGGTGGGGGGTGGCCAACAATTGTAACGATTACCCTATGTCCCAGAAAGTACTAACTTTTTATGAGTTGTAGGGAGAATACAAATTTATAAACAATTGGTGGCATTTTCAGGACACAATAAAAAGGGGATGGGGATGTAGAAATAATAAATTCTTGTGAGGATCTTATTTTTTGAAGAATTTTGAAGAAATCAACATACATGTATAAAAAGTTAATAAGAAATAGGTGTTTTACCCATTTTTCCAGAAAATCATTTTTTCCCATGTTAATCTCCATACAATTTTTAAAAGTAAAGGGGCTCTTGACCAATTTAAAAACAAAAAAATACGTATATTCTTTTTCGGGAACCTCACAAAAAGGGGAGGGGGGCATTGAGACCCTGTAGCATAAAAAAATTTCATAATGCATTTTTGGACTGCCCTAATGTACAATTAATAAAACCATGCCAACATAATTTATACAATTTGAATAAATTATCAAGAAAAATAATGAAAGAAAGGAAAGAAGGGCATGTGATTGGATGTCTTCTAAATTATTTCCTCCATGTTTATGTTTTTTGATCTGATGAGATTGTCCAAATTTAATCGTATTAACAAAATACATGTGAGGTGAAAATAATTGAGAATGAACTTCATTGAATTGAAGATTAATAATTATTTCTTGCTGAACTTTAACGAGGTGCCAATACCGAACTTTTACATCATAATCAATATTCTAGACCCCAAAGGTACAAAATCATCATTTTTTAGTTTCTATAGTCAGATTTTCAAGTGTTTGCTTGAGGTTTGTTAAAGGGTCACGTAAACAAATGTCGGTTCGTGGATAAAATAATACGAAAATAAATGCATCTGTGAGCATAATCGATAACTCATGAGATTCAGATGAGAATGCATTCTAGTGGAAATTCATCGGTTCTGAATTCCATTATTAGGAACATCCTTAAGCTAGGGATATTCGAACTAATCAATTACGGAAAAGGCAGCATCACCTAACCAATACTGACACTGCAGAATCTAGAACAAACTGGAATGGGCAGAATTAATTGTGAAGAAATTTTATAAGAAATTATCCAGTTCTTTGCACTGACAACTTAATTCATATTTAGAATGACAAAAGATAGTTGAAATAATGGCAAATAGCTTATTAGGTCAATGTCAAATAATTTAAATGCAAAATATATTTTACTATTTGACTTGCTTTTAATAAATATTTGGTTTCGTAAAACACAATTTTTACATTTAAAATCGTAGATGCTGAAGAATTTTAATACTGTTTTATCAACATTGTTTGGAAGTTATAAAAATAAAGTAATCAGTTCAGTAAATTTTCATTTAAAATATTTAGTAATCAAATTATTGGTAATTTACCAAATATTGGTAAATACCAAATACCAAATATTGGATACTCTGGATAATCAAATTAGTCGCAATATTTATTATATAACTGTATTTGTGTCCTGAAATGCCTTAGTTTTCGATATTCGTGGAAGAATATTCGAGTCACTGGTAATATCAAACAAGCATGCAACTTCCGGCCTTTTTGAAACCCAAGAAGGGAAAACTGCTACTTAGACGCAAATGTATTATGCGGTCAATAATTGAACGGTGCCAGTTGCTACCAGTTTTCACAAGTTCGTAGTTGTCTTTTTTTTGCACGAGAAGTAGAAATTGTGTCAGAACCTTTTTTTAAAGGAGTTTAAACTTTTAAAACTTCGCTGATGTATTACAACATTAGCGTGAAATTGATGCAGTGATCAGCCATCAACCTAAAGCTAAAAAGAAAGAAGCATCTTTAATTCTTTATCATGTAATTAATAACCTAACTCTTCTCCTCCTAACTTTACTAACCAAAAATAATAATGTTTAAGCAAATTTCTTTGCATAACACATGCCAATAAACACCACATGTTGACATTATTTCTTCAGCAATTCCCTGGACTTTAATTGTCTAATTTATTTCAGAGTATACAGACTAGGGCTTCTAGGAAAATTCTTTTTTATAAAATCCCCTTTCAATAAATGTTCGTGCAGCAAGGACGTCATGAGAAAAACACCAACAATTTAATATTTTAGGATTTTGTTCTTTTTTCCTTAGCTCTTGGTATTTGTGGTGATCGAAAGGAGTCAAAAAAACGAATAACACCTAGAGAAAATTTTAAAGATTTCGTTTAATTCAAACGATTATTTTCCTGGCTCAAAAGTATGAAAAATCAAATTTAAAAAAGGTTTCTTTGATGGAAGGAACCCTTTCTTCGAGTGTTCTTGATGTTACTCTTTGATAAATAGATTTTTATCGTCTAGCTTTTGTAACAGTTTTTTGACTTCTTTCGGTTGTCAGTAAGATTGTGAAAGTCAGAATTCGTGGGAGTTGTGATAATAATTTGTTTCGGGAAAATAAAAAATTGGTGAGCGAAAGCAGGTATTTTTGACGGTCGATGACGAGGAGTCTGGTTGGTTGGTGTTTCAGTCGCCGGACACTCAAGCGTGGCAGAATGATTACCTGCAGGGCACTGGCTGCGAGATGTACACGGAAACCCTCTCCCCGTCCTTTACAGGGATGACATTTCCCCAAGCCAGCGAGTAAGTTCTCGCTGCCACTGGCTGCCACACATGCAAACTTACCCCTTTCTTTCACACTGACTTACTCACATATTCTCACATTCTTACACTCTCTCATCTTCTTTTCTCTGTTTCGAGCCTCCGACACGTTCTTTACAACAGAGCACAAACGTGACAATGTATACATTATGCATCAACAAACGTTTTTTGACCTCCGGAGTTTTCTTTCGCCTGGCACCTATATTCATAGTTTGACATATTCTATTTTCGTTTTTTCATTCACTTTTTGTGGTACGTTTGTGTAGAATCCTCTCTCAAGATATTGCCGGTATCGTAAGAGCCTGAGTATTTTTGAAAGTTGCTAGCGATTTTCAGTTAGGTTGAACAGAAAAGAAGACCTTCAATCTTTGAATCAGAGGAAAAACCTTTCTCTACATACAAGAATTGTAATCCGTACACGGTGAGTCTTGACTAAGCTCTACCCAAAGGGGCTTGCAACTCCTGGTTTTCTTTTTATTACACTTCTGTGATGTCTTTAATCGCTTTGAGTTAAAAAAAAATCGCTTGAGACATTTTTGAGAAAACTTCATTTTTGATTTTTCTAAAGAGGTTAATCAACATATTTTCATGAAAACAAGTTAACAATGAAAAAGGGTGAGACGATGGTCGTGGGGGCTAAAGCGTAGGCTTTGGACCTCCACTCCGTCGGTTTGCGGGTTCGATTCCCGCCTCGCACTCTGGTTGAACGTGTGTAAAGGAATGTAAGGGTTTATGTAAAGACTCTCAAAACCCGTGAAAGGGGGAGAGTATAAAAAAAAAAGAAGTTAACAATGAAAATTTAACTGAACTAAATTGTTAACTAAACTAAACAGTCAACACTGTTTGGTTTAGCATATAAAAGAAGGTTATAGCTGATGAACATCTTGCGAGAACTGAAACCGTTCAATAATTCTGAAAAATGGGAGAAAAAGTAGATAAACATGAGTTTTTTGGAAATTGTTCCTTTACAATACATTCAACATCCCAAGTACCTCTACAAAAATTGTAGTACATAACATTTGATGCATAACTCAAATATAAATGTAAGTTCCACCTTTAAAAGTTTTGAAGTTATGGCCTGCGAAAGTCGTTTTAGAGTGAATAATTTTTTTGTTTAATTAACAATTTTAGTTTCTGGACAATAACTTCTTTCCTATGCATGGCTGATGAAATTTGCCAGTAAATAAATGAATGTAGACTGAATTTAGAGTAAATATACAAAAATCAATGTTCTGATAACGTACAGCCCACAAATTTTCGACGTAAAAAATTTGAAGAAAAGCTGATAAACTATAAAATTTTCTAGAGAGTTGTCGAGCCTGATTTTTTATTTAGTTTTTCAATTTTTTTAAAAATAAACAAATATGATGAAAAAAATGGCCATTTTTTCTATTTGACGTTCCTGGTGCTCGTCAGTAATAGTAAAATTATTGCAATCGCCTACGTTTCATGGAGTAACATTAGTTAAAGATGTTCCATCATGATATAATAAAGAAAAAAATTTTTTATACACAAATTATTTGTTGAAAGTGTGTTTTCTATAATTTTCACTAATTTTACGTTTTTTAAAGTTATATTGCAAGAAATTTGGATGGAAACAGTATTATAATGGAGAAAATTTCTCTTAAGATTATTCTTGTGAATATTATAAACAAATTTAATAAGCAAATACATTATTCAGGCATTTGTCGACTGGAAAACTCGTTTTTTTATGTTAGTTCTTTTAATTAGTAACTTCAAGGTAATTTCAGCAAATTCATAATTAGTTGATAGCTTTTATGATTTTTCTTAACAAATTTAATAAACAAATGCATTATTCGGGCATTTGTCGACGGAAAAACTCGTTTTTTTCAATGTCAGTCCTTTTAATTGGGAACTTCACGATAATTTCAGCAACATTCATAACTAGTTGATTAATTTTATGTTTTTTAAAAACAAATCTAATAAAAAATGCATTATTCGGGAATTTGTCGACGGAAAAATTCCTTTTTTTTCTTCAATGTCAGTCCTTTTAATTGGGATGTCCATGGTAATTTAGTCAACAGCCATACCTAGTTGATAAATTGTGTGATTTTTAAAAAAAAAATTAATAAACAAATGCATCATTTGGGCATTTGTCAACGAAAAAATTTGTTTTAAAAAATCGTACAATTTACCAAATAATCATGAATGTTGCTGAAATTATCATGGAGTTCCCAATTGAAAGGACTGACATTAAAGAAGAAAACAAATTTTTTCGTCGACGAATGCCCAAATAATGTATTTCTTTATGAAATTTGTTTTAAAAAATCGCACAATTTATCAACTAGGTATGGCTGTTGACTAAATTACCATGGACATCCCAATTTAAAAGACTGACATTGAAAAAAAAAACGAATTTTTCCGTCGACAAATGCCCAAATAATGCATTTTTAAATTAAATTTGTTTAGAAAAAACATAAAATTAATCAACTAATTATGAATGTTGCTGAAATTGTCGTGAAGTTTTTCATTAAAAGGACTGACATTGAAAAAAACGAGTTTTTCCGTCGACAAAAACCCGAATAATGCATCTGATTTAAAAAAATCTTAAAATGTATCAACTAATTATGAATGTTGTTGAAATCATCATGAAGTTCCCAATTAGAAGGACTGGCATAGAAAAGAAACGAATTTTTCCGTCGACAGATGCCCGAATTTGTTTAAGTTAAGTTTAAAAAAACAAAATTTATCAACTAATTATGAATGTGGCTGAAATTATCATGAAGTTTCCAATTAAAAGGACTGGCATTGAAAAAAACGAATTTTTCCGTCAACTAATGCCCGAATAATGCATTTGTTTATTAAATTTGTCTTAACAAATCATAAAATTTATCAACTAATTATCAATTTTGCTGAAATTATCATGAAGTTTCTAATTAAAAGATCTGACATAGAAAAAAACGAATTTTTCTGTCAACAATTACCTGAATAATGCATTTGTTTATTAAATTTGTTTATAATATTAATAAGAATAATCTTAAGAGAAATCTTTTCTATTATAATATTGTTTCCATCCAAATTTATTGCAATATAACTTAAGAAAACGTAAAATTATTCAAAATTATAGAAAATACACTTTCAACAAATAATTTGTTTATAAGAGATTTTCTATAAAACATATGCGATTGCAATAATTTTCCTATTATTGACGAGAACCGGGAACGTCAAAATAGAAAAAAATGGCTATTTTTTCGTCATATTTATTTATTTATAAAAAAATTGAAAAATTAAATAAAAAATCAGCTTCGACAACTCTTTGGAAAATTTTATCAGCTATCAATGTTTTTTTAAAAGTTTTTACATCCAAGTCGGTCAATATTTGTGTGGGCTGTACGTTATTTTGAACCAAAAAAAGTCATTTTTTTCCCCACTATGCGCCGGTGGGTCGATAAGACAGTTTGTACCAATCCATAAAGTCTTTCTATTTCTTAAATCTTGCAAAAATATTATAAATCAAAATGATTGTCTATAATTCATCTGTTTATCTATTGTTTACAATAAAATAGTGACTTATAGGGGTCAACTTCGTCTCTAAATACAAGAATTTTATTATGCGTGTAGTATTTTTAGGTTAGGAATTTTAAATCTTCAATTAATTATTCTACTGCAAATTAAATTCAACTAATGTTATATTTAACTGGATGAAAATATCTAACCTTATTAACTAAAATTTTAATTTATGGCTAGAATTATTTATAACTCGCTTAAAGTGGAATTTTGTGAATTTTTTAATATACATATCTTAAATTTCATATACGATTTTAAATTTAAGATAAACTTACATTAATTTCAATTTCATATACAAAGTGTTTGAAATTTAATATACATTTTTATATGAAAATTACAACCATTTCTAACAGTGTTGTATTTGAAGGAAATGATAACCCAATTAATTTCATTGTGAACTAAAAGCTTTTATTAGATGCGATTATGAAAATATGATTAACTTTTAAAATGTGTGAAGATTATTATATTCACATAAAGCAAGTTGCAGCCTAATCGTGCAGTCAGCATGATTCTTAGGGACTTTATATTTTGTCCAGAAACCGAGAAATTAAAAAAAATGATGTTTAACAAAATTCAATAAAAAAGGGTCATTTTCAGGCCATAATTTCAATCCTATTAGAGCTAGGGCATTGATTTTTTTTATATTTACTCGAAATTGAGTCTACATTCATTCATTTACTGGCAACTTTCACCAGCCATGGATAGGAAAGAAGTTATTGCCCAAAAACTAAAATTGTTAATTAAAAAAATACTATTTACTCAAAAACGACTTTTGCAGGCTATAACTCCAAAATCTTTAGAAATAGAACATTCATTTATATTAAAGTTTTTCCGCAAATTTTATGTACTTTAATTCTTGTAGAGGTACTTAGGACTTCGGACTTCAATCCATCCGAATTGACAATTATCCATCCGAATTGAAAAGGTACAATTTCCAAAAAAACTCATATTTTTCCACTTTTTTCACCATTTTTCAGAATTATTGAACGGTTTCAGTTCTCGCAAGATGTTCAGCAGCTAGAACCTTCTTTTTTATGCTGAGCTAAACGGTTCAAGCTAGTACAATTTTATTTTAAACTTATTTTCATGAAAATATGCTGATTAACCTCTTTAAAAAATCAAAAGTTAAGTTTTCTCAAAAACGGCCCAAGCATTTTTTTTATTTTTGGGCTCAAAGTGATTGTGAAACATCACAGAAGTGTAATCAAAAGAAAAACGGGAGATGCAAGCTCATTTTGGTTGAGCTTAGTCGAGACCCACCGTGCGTGATTTTTAATCGGTTTTTGGCAGAAACGAGTTTAAGTTGAAAACTTTTTTAAAAAGTGATTTTTCATTTAGAGAGTTGACAAACAATATTTACAAGGGAAGAACGTGTCTCATGGATCACTTATTTTGATGAGACTCAAAAAATTGAAAGTACATCCAAATCCATTGAGTAATTTTTTTTAAATGCCATTGGGCAATTTTTTACGAAATGTTAGAATTAGTAATAGGAAATAAATAAATAAATGCACAATTGTAACAATTTTATTTTTTCCAATTGTTGCTAAACAAAACATTTGCTAAATAGCTGGTAGTTCAAACGAACTAACAATTCCTGTAATTTTTATAAAAATTATTATAATTGTGCATGCATTGATGAAAATTTATTGTTAATATCTCGTAAACAACTGCCCTATGGCAGCAAAAAATACATCCTTAATGGATTTGGATGTACTTTCAACTTTTTGAGTCCCATCAGAATCTGTGATCCATAAGATGTATCCTTCCCTCGTTAGAATAATTGTTAAATATTTCTATTAGAATATTAAAAACAATATATCATAGAAAGATCTTAAAACTTCATTAAAACATAATGGTTTAGTGACAATCGTATTTTAAAAAATGACACGGATGTCACTTTTTTTTATCGTTATTTTTTTAGACACAGAAAAGTGATTGGTTATTCTTACCAGAATTCAGGTTAGGTTTTACTTAACATTCTTCTTCGGTTGCTTTAACCTGAATTCTATTCTGACTGAAATAACCGGAAAGGAATGTTACTTATGTGGAAAAATTATGCATAATCTATGCATAATGAACTATGGGTAGTCACTATGCAAAAAATGATGCATAAAATCTTGCAAACAAATAAGAACTAGTTTTCAACTGTTTCCAACATTATTGAATTTGCATAATTTATGCATAATTTTGGGCATAGTGACTACCCAGAGTTCATTATGCATAGATTATGCACTATTTTTCCACTTGGGTAAGTAGAGCCTAACTAGAATTCTAATTAGAATAACCGGATATTTTTCTTAGTATACAAAATGGGATAACCAACAAAGATTTTTATAAATTGTCAAATAAAGTTGAAAAATGTAATAATTTTGATTAGTAATATAATAGGGCGGGCCGAAAATATTATATTTTGACCAATAAAATTTATATTATAAAAAATTGCCCTTTCTAATAAAATGAGTGTATAATTTTATTTTTTAGGAAATATATTTTTTGGGCAAATTTGTACTATGAAAAAATTTACCTTTTCTAATCAAATGAGCGTATAACTTTATTTTTTGGGCAAGTCACCGCGAGCTTGAAATTTTTAATTTTGGAAATTTTCATTTTTCACATTTTTTTAAAATGTCGATTTAAAAATCTCCTAAAAATAATGAAAACCTATTTTTGCATGTAGAAGAAAATTTTTCTTGTTCTGATACAAAAATAAAAATTTCTTTTTCCGTTCACCCTATTTTCCATTCTTAATGAACTTTGTACGATTTTTCCCGTTTTTACGAGTTGCTCATTCGCGTATCGTTTTCGCACACCGATGCATATATATCTAGGGGACGAGTACTGAATTGTGGGAAAAGAGTGTTTAAGTGTTGAATTGTGTTTGAGCCACAGGGAAAAATTCAAGCTCTTTATTGTAAGGACTCAGAGTCTAATAAAAAATGGCTTTCTAAATGCATATGACGATTGACATTTTATCTTTGAAGAATATATATTACAATGTAAAACTTTGTTAAGAACGTATGATATGCAATGAATCTCATGAATGCAAACCAAAAAACGAAAGTCTTTTCGAACAATTCCTATATTTGAGTTTTGGATCAGAATTTAAAATTCAAAATAGATTTTTCTTCTTAACTCGTCATCATATCGAATTCTCAATATCTACAGAATCATTTACGCTAACCTCATTGAAATTGTATTATTAGCAAAAGACCTCTAAAGGAACGAAATTATTTTTGAACTTGGTTTTTACTTAACATCGATTTTATTAAATCAGTGCCCGTCCCCTTGTCGTGATGCGTTTGTGTGTGTTGTAGGGGTTCAAGCTCTATTAACCATTTTTCTTCTCTGTTCTCGCATGCCTGCTGCTCTTTACGTTTATCGCAAACGTAACAACATTTTTAAAAATAATTAATTTCTTGCTATAAAGTTTCGAATTAAAAGAAGAGATTAATTTCTTTTGGATTATTTTATGAACTTTAGTGAAATTGAACTTTAAATTAAGAGTAGAAAATGTGTACAAATAATAATTTTAACTATCTGGTGTAGGATGCTCTAATACCTTTATGATACTGTTTTGACATGCACTGTACATGTATTGGTTTTGCACTATCACCATAAAGATATCTGGATTTGGTTGAAGGTTTGATTTCAGTTTTGGCACACTTCTAGATCACCATTTCGTTTGCGTGTGTGGGAGTATTAAGCCTATGAAATACAGTCCCTTTTTAGATATAATCTCCTGCCTAGATAGATTTAATACTCATCCGTAACCCTTCGCATACATATGTCATGTTGCTATGTATACGAATTCACATTTGGGTCTCATTATTATTATATTATTATTATTATAATCTAATTATTTTGATGATTCTTCCTATCGAATGTAGTGATCCTTATGCCGTTTTAACCAGCCTAATATGTAGACTTAGAGCAGAGTGATAAAATAGATTGTAGCTCTTTTTAGAGGCCTTCCGTTCTGCATGTCCTCGTCTTCTCGGTAAATAAGGATTATTTCCTAGTATTTGCCTGAAATTTTCTAGAATGCACGATTTAACTGTCTTCAAATGCTAAACTTGAAATTAATCACTCACAAGCTGCACCTAATATTTTTACTCATTATCAAGTTGTTTGATAATGTATTCAACTGTTTTATCTTTCCTAAAATATTTCAAAAGATGTATGTAATTCATTTTTACGTAGCCTATTTAAATCAGTGATATATGAACTTTTTCATTCATTTTTTTTTTTGATATATGAACTTTTTTTTCCTTTCATGAAAGTTTAGCTTATTACAATTAGAAGAATAATAATTGACACGGGAAAAGAGAATAAATAGAAGAACCAATTTTTTTCAGGCTTTCAGTAATATAAATAGGTTTTGGTCAGACAATTCCCTTAAAGGGAGTTTCAAAAGCACAAAAATGATTCCGAAATAACTTTGAGGCCTAAAAAACCTATAGAATTGAAATAAATATAAATTTAATAAAAAATCAGTACTAAAAACCGTCAGTAGTATAAGCCAATTTTTTGTCAGACGTTCAGTAGTATAAATGGGTTTTGGTCAAACAATTCCCTTAAATAGAGCTTTAAATTCGGTCAGTCCATTCCCCTAAAGGCCATTTCAAACGCACAAAAAGAATTTCGAAATAACTTTGAGGCCCAAAAACCCTATAAAATTGAAATAAATATAAAATTAATTCAAAATCATCAGTCTATACCATCAGTAGTATAAGCTAATTTTTTGTCAGGCATTCAGTAGTATAAACGGGTTCTGGTCAGACAATTCCCTTAAAGGGAGTTTCAAATTCGGTTAGGAATTCAGTAGTATAAATGGGTTCTGGTTAGAGAATTCCCCTAAAGGGCGTTTCAAAAGCACAAAAATGATTCCAAAATAGCTTTGAAGCCTAAAAACCCTATAAAATTGAAATAAATATAAAATTAATTAAAAATTAGCAGTAAAAACATTCAGTAGTATAAGCCAATGTTCATTCAGGAATTCAGTAGTATAAACGGTTTTTTTCAGACATTTTCCCTAAAGGAGATTTCGAACGTACAAAAGTAATTACGAAATAACTTTGAGACATAAAAAACTTATAAAATTCAAATAAATGAAAAATTAATTAGAAATAAACAAGCCAATTTTCGGTCAAGCATACAGTATTATAAATGGGTTTAGGTCAGACAATTCCCCTAAAGGGCGTTTTAAAAGCACAAAAATGATTCCGAAATAAGTTTGAGGCCTAAAAATCCTATAAAATTGAAATAGATATAAAATTAATTAAAAATTAGTAATATGAACCGTCAGTAGTATCATCCATTTTTCAGTCAGGCATTCAGTAGTATAAATGGGTTCAGGTCAAACAATTCCTAAAGGCGTTTCAAACGCACAAAAAGGATTCTGAAATAACTTTGAGGCCTAAGAAACTTATAAAATTGAAATAAATATAAAATTTTTTAAAATTCAGTAGTATAAACCGTCAGTCGTATAAGCTAAGTTTTTGTCAAGCATACAGTAGTATAAACGGGTTTTTGTCAGACAATTCCCCTAACTGGGAATTCAAAAGGACAAAAATGATTCTAAAATAATTTTGAGGCCTAAAAAACCCATGAAATTAAAATAAATATAAATGTAATATAAATGGGTTCTGGTAAGACAATTCCCTTAAAGAGAGTTTTAAACTCGGTCAGGAATTCAGTAGTATAAGTGGGTTGTGGTTAGAGAATTCCCCTGACTGGTGTTTCAAAAGCACAAAAATTATTATTGAAGTAACTATGATTCCAAAATAACTTTGAGACCTAAAAACCCTATAAAAGTGAAATAAATTAAAAATTAGTTAAAAATCCAAGCCAATTTTCAGTCAGACATTCAGTAGTATAAACGGGTTCAGGTCAGACAGTTCCCCTAAAGGGCGTTTCAAAAGCACAAAAATGATTCCGAAATAACTTTGAGGCCTAAAAAACTGAATATATATATA
>JBAGKK010000205.1:307972-330357 GCA_037177015.1 Euceroptres primus
TATATATAAAATTAATTAAAAATCAGTAGTATAAACCGACAGTAGTATAATCAAATATTCAGTCAGGAATTCAGTAGTATAAATGGGTCTTGGTCAGACAACTCCCTTAAAGGGAGTTCTAATTAAATCAGTATTATAAACCGTCAGTAGTATAATCCAATTTCGGACAAGCATTCAGTAGTCTAAATAGGTTTTGGTCAGACAATTCCCCTAAATGGTGTTTCAAACGCACAAAAATGATTCCGAAATTATTTTGAGGCATAAAAAACGTATAAAAATTATATAGATATAAAATTAATTAGAAATAAGGAGTATAAGCCAATTTTTGGTCAAGTATTTAGTAATATAAATAGGTTTAGGTCAGACAATTTCCCTAAAGGGCGTTTCAAAAGCACAAAAATTATTCCGAAATAACTTTGAGGCCTAAAAATCCTATAAAACTGAATATATATATATATATATATATATATATATATATATATATAAAATTAATTAAAAATCAGTAGTATAAACAGTCAGTAGTATGATCCAATTTCCAGTTAGGCATTCAGTAGTATAAATGGGGTTTGGTCAGACAATTTCCCTATAGAGCGTTTCAAAAGCACAAAAATGATTCCGAAACAACTTTGGGACATAAAAAACGTATAAAATGTAAGTAAATAAATAATCAATTAATCAGTAGTATAAACCATTTTTATTTAAACAAGAAGTCAAGGGATAATTGGATTCATTGTTGTTACATTTTCCTTTGGAAAATGAGGCACTAAATTATCATGATAAATGAATAGAACTAAAAATTTATGAATTTTAATACACCTTTTAAAATATATACAAAAGACTGTATTCATTATTTCTACCAATGGGTATATTTGCAGATTAAAAAACTCTATTCTTCGTAAAGTGCATTTCTCACTTTATTTTAATATTTTAATTTGCAGACGAAAAAATGCATAAATCATAAAAATATGCTTTAAAATAATTTTTTATCTTTACAAAAGTAAAATTTTTGGCATTAATTGTTTGTCTTAGAAAAATGTGCTTAAAATGCATGGAATGTTTAGTGTGGTCATAATGCGCCTTTCTGTATTTGCTTCTGCTGTTATTGTTTGTGAATCTTGCTCGAAATAGTGTCGCCTTTATTTTATAGAAACTTCAAATATACTGTTTATCATATTCAATCGTCAATCACAAATAAAACTTGTTACTTCTGTTTCACACTTAACATCGATTACTACTACTACTTCTACAGGTTTGTTTACATCCCAGACAACACAGATTTTTATTTTTAACACTTCTTAAAAATATTTTTTATATCAGTATTAATATAAGTCCTGTTGATGAAATTCTAAATCAATAATAAAAACAGAATCTTTTACTGTGTTGTCTGCGTGATAGGGTTCCACATCTTTAATTTTCAGTAATACATTTAAAAATAAGAATAATATAAAATTACTCCCATTATTCTCAGCATTAATAATCTTTTTAATATTTCTTGATGTTGAACTCTATTACGTAGTAGCTTCAAAAAAAATGCAATCATCACTGTCTATAAAAATTGCAAGTTGTTTTTTCCGTTTTCGTTTTAAGAATACTACTAAACTACTAACCTGAAATGACAAAAATTTATGCGTTTACACTTTGAAGTAAATTGAATACATGATTGTGAATCGGAAGGAAATGATAAAGCCATATTATATTGACAATAATTGCAAAGCGCGTTTATACTTTGAAGTAAATTGAAGTGTTATACATGATTCTGAATCGGAAGGAAATGATTGACGCGGAAGGAAAGCCGTATGACATTGAAAATAAAGTTATTGTTATTCTTAAAGCAATGTATTTTAAATAATTTGTAAATGCTTAAAGTAAAACAGGTATCATTTGCTTTATCATTTCTGTGCGATACTGTGTATGTATATCATATACTTCTCGTAGAATTAGAGAAAATATTGCAAATTACTCAAAAAAGGACATTTATGATTCACGAAATGATCCTAGGTTGTGCTTCACGAAACTGAAGCTTTTACTACTCGCAATCGAGATCAAAGGAGAAGCAGGTGCTGACAGTAAGATCTCGATAAATCCAAGAGGTGCCAAGATCGCTGCTAATACTCAGGGATTCTTCATTGCTCAATCGGCCGACGAGGTGAAGCGGTAAGTGTCCAGAAAAAGTGGTATCATGATCACTAGATACGCCCTTTTTACTCAGCCAAAAAAAAACTGATTTCAGTACTTACAGAATTACAAAATTAAGTCTATTATTTGTATTTATGTTCTGTTCACAGAGCGTGGTTCTACTGCAAAGCGTGTCACGATGAAATCAAGGATGAGACTTTAATCAAGAAGTGCAAGTGTAAAAACTGTAAGTCATGCCAGCCATATTTTACCCAACTCTCTAAAAAAAAAAAAAAAGAAAAAAAATCTGATCGATTCCTCTACTATCGATTCTCCCACTAATCAATTTCTGCTCATTTTTCCCCAAGATTACCAGTATTTCTAATGCAAAGCGCAAAAATTAAAATCTCGTACAAGTCACATGACTCACGTCATATTTTAAAAGCATTACTTCCACAATTTTACTTGTCGAAAAAAAATTAGGGTGGTTTTAAAAACTCTCGTTATTTGTTTATAATCAAGAAGCAGCAGCTTTTTTTCTAAAAGAAACATAGTATCCAGTGGCTACCTTTTTGTGACTCATGTAACTTGTAAAAAAATCAAGAAAGTCTAATGATGATTGGAGCAGGAAGTCCTCTTCCTCAAAGCCCCCCCCTCCCCTCTATAAAATTTCATGTAGCATTGAAAGCCGTATCAGTAATTACTGCGACAGTGAGACAAGTGACATGGTTGTGACAAAACTATTGTGATATATGATCTAGTGGGGCAGCAGCAGCGCTCCTGGGGCCGGGACTTAGGTAACGTCTCTCACTCGCTCGCTTACTCTGGAACTTTACTACCGTCTGATTTATATTCATTATATATATATACACTATTTTTACTATCTTTTCTCTTTTTTCTCTCTTAATTCTCATCCCTGCGATCTGGCTCTTGTCCTTTATTCGCTATGTACTCACTATCTCTTGCTCTCCCTTCGACTTTTTGAATCTTCTACATATGCCCGCTCTACAGTACTTTTGATTGAAATTACTTCACTCTCTCTCTCTCTCTCTCTCTCTCTCTCTCACCTCTCTATTCTCTCTCTCTCTCTATCTCTCTAATTCTTTTTCTCACTCTATATCTCTCTGTGTCCTTAAACACGCCTCAGAATTCTAATCGTTCCCTGCATTCGCCAAGGTGATGACGTTAATGATGATGGTGATAATGATAACAATAATGATGGCGATGAACAAAGCTGCATTATACCCCTGTACTTTACCCGACATACTTCACACTAACTGGAATGCTGCTCGGGTAATGTTTCATTTTTCACAATATTGATTGCATTCAATTCTATAAATATTCACTTCTATAATATCAATTCTTCCACTAATTTCAATCACATTCCTTCTCAATTCAAACTTGAATTAAATCGAAGGAGAAATTTAACGATACTTAGCATTTCCATTTGGCGTTTTGTTTATTTAATTTGTAATCTTGGGACAAATAAAGAATGATTACAACTTTTTGAAGAATTTTGAATTTAGTGAGATTGCTTTTGGTGTAATCGTGTAGTGGTGAATAATGAAACATTATGAGGAAGCATGTGACATGTACCCCTCCGATTTTCCTCTGATAGTGTCAGTCAGCTGGCGCATGTCCATCTGACCGATTTATAAGGAAACTAGCCTGCACTCTAGTGTGTCACCTCTCGTCCGCCTTGCATGCATGATATAGCTCTCAGGTTGGGTCTTTATTGGCACCAAAGGAGTCTCGAAAGCAATTGACATCGCAGCGTGCCAGCTGTCATTGATGAGACTGTCGCGACGAATTGAGAACTATTCTCATTCAAGGGAACGTCTCTTATAATCCGGATGGCAAAGCAGTTTGTATAATTTTTTTTGCCAAGCTCCTTCTTAAACTTGAAACCAGCTTTGTTTTCAGATAATACTTCTAAGCAGTTGCTAAATTTATTTATTTATCTATGCAAATGCTCTAAATAATTCGATTGGTGCGAGAATAATATAGAAACCAATTAATAACACTGGTTAAGGAAAATGAGGTTTGTTTTCGTTGAATGCGAAATATCATTTCCGAAGTACTTTTTCACGTTGAACACTAGGGCGCATGGAAATTGTTTTTTGAGTTCCAATAGGGTAACTGTCCCAATTACTGCGGTATCAAGCTTTAATCCCACATTATTGGAATTTTTCTCTTATTTTGTGTTGGAATCACAAAACTTTTCCGTTTCATCCGAAAGCATAATGTATTTTGTGCATTAAAAAAATAGACAAGTACGGGAACCTAACAAAACGTATGAAAAAAATTAAAAAATTAGACAAATAAAATATTGTATCTATTTCTCCGGTTGAAAAAAACCGTGCACGTATTACTGCGAACTGAGGTACCTATTACTGCGGATTTCAATTCTATTTATTTACGAGCACGTGAATCATAAATTAGCAATTCTGTTAAATATTTCAGTTTCCTGAGTGCTTTTTTTGAATGATTGTAGATTTATTGCATAATTCAACGAAAAACTTGAAGCGGAACTTAGGTTTTGTTTACATGACTGATTAGGTTGACAGATAACACATGGAGAGCACCACAGTATACACTGAGAGACTTTTTATTTGAATAAATGATAAAAACGAATGAAATTTTAGTATACTTGTGTAACAAAACACGAAAATATGAGGAACTATTTGAGTTATTCGTATTGAAGTACGGAAGTTTAACACTTTCATAATAGTCTTTAATAAGTTTCAGTAGAAAAATTAGTATTTTGAATATCAAATGTTATGAATCTGTATTTGAAAAATTAATTGTATTAAAAAGTGATATGGTTCTTACTAGGTTGTCTAAAAGTAATTTCAATAAGAAAGAAAATGAATATCATAATCTGTAAGACTTATTTGAGAAATTTACATTATGAATATGAACATGCCAGGAACCTGCGACCCATTATAGGAATCAAAACTGTAAGTCTTGATTTTTCGTATAGTGCTGTTTCATTATGTTCCCGAGTATGTCCGAGCAATCTCGATTTTTGCCAAACGCGTTCGTGTCACTGCACGTGTACCAACAGACACCGGCAGTGTACTTCCTTTATCATTTTGCAATCATTTTTGTTCGAGCGTTAATTTTGCAATTGAAATAAACAGTGGCGAACATATGATTAATCAGTAAACCTAAAAGTACATAATTGGAACTTAATTTTCAACTATATTTTGATCTTTGATTATTTCATTATTTCTTGTTATCATAGTTCTTAAAATCTATACACTCCCGCCAGAAAGTTTGGGTACATTGATATTTTTCGAAAATTTTAAACGAATGTGATATCTTAAATACAACTTCTTAACGATTTTTAACGTTATTTCCTTAAAACGTATTTAAATCTGCGTCGAATGACCCATAGTTGAATTGTTTTTGATCACTCTGTGAGAAAGTATCTATAAAAAACAAGGTTTTTGCCAATTTCTTAAACTACGAATGTCTCCAAAATTATTTCACATTTTTTAAGTTTCTAGGGCTCATTTTAAAAGGGACATCCTGACTTTTTTACCGAAATCATCTATAGATTTGTTGGCGACTTGTATAGATTTGGAAAAGGGTTAAACGTGACAAAAAATAACCTGAAAATTTTCAAGAATGGTTACTGTCGTAATAAACGATAATAAAATTTTATAACTGGAGATTCTACAATTTTTCCAGAATTTATGATCAACTCACTTAAGTTTTGATCATCTAGATGATTTTAATACGAAGTGCAGGATTTCCGCTTTAAAATGAGCCCCAGAAATTTAAAATATGTGAAATAATTTCGAAGATATTGGTAATTTAATGAATTGTCAAAAAACGTTTTTTATAGATATTTTATTACAGAGTGATCGAAAACAATTCAAATAGGAGTCATCCGACACAGATTTAAATACGGTTTAAGGAAATTATATTTTTCAATAACTTGCATACGTTATCTTCAATATTTAATTAAAATTATTTAGCTCAGTATGAACTTTTAATTATTTGATTTTAAATAAATTAATTTAAAATTATATGAATATTTTTCTATTTACAATAAACTTCTAAACTTACAATAAACTTCTATTACAAATAAACTTCTCTTTCCCGCTGATTGAACATTAATACTTTTAAATTGAAATTTTTTTAGCGTCTTCCATATATGAAACCTTTAAAATTGAATTAAATTACCTGTATATTTATATGCTCTCTGTTATTCTTCTTGTAAACAATAACAAATTTTGCTTTTAATTCAAAATCTTCATTTGAATTTGGCGGACGCGTTAATCTAAAAAGAAATTTGAATTCGGAAAGTCCGTTCTTGAGATACGATTATGATACGAAATCTTCTCCTTTGTCTCCGATTTTAGGTCCCTGAATCAAAGTTCATGAACGCATAAGCCTAAATAGTTAAAATCACTTACCCTGGGGTTTTTTGTGTGGCTGATAACGAATTTTTAGTTAGATTTAAGAAATCCAAAATGTTTGATCCAATATGGCGGACCATATATAAAAAATGTTTTAATTATTCTGAAATTCAGTTTCATAACTCAAAATCATGTATCCAGTGGGTTTAAGGGTCGCTAATGAGGAATCTGAAGTCATATTTTAAAAATTGTGGGTCATGAAAAATCGAGAAAATCTAAACTGAATATTGTCTGAAATAAAGTACATTCAATTTTTAGTAAATTTTTAACGTTTTTTAAAATTAATTAAAAAACTATTGCAACTATTGCAAGGACAAGGTGATATTCAAAGTTTGCGTTAAAAAACGCATTAAAATGACCTGCTACATGTCTAGAAAAGTTTTGTTTTGCCCCTTAAAAAAATTCTTAACAAATTGAATTGCAAATATCTATTAAATTACACCCGATGGCAACAAATAGAGGGCAGATTCGTGTTCAGCTTGAAAAAGTACTTCAGTAATGATACAATGTTGCATTCAACGAAAATACAAGTAATTTTTGTTAACCAATTTTAATTGGTGTCTATAATACTAATTCAAAAAAAAATTTAATTCACATCACCAATTACAAAGGGCTATAATATCTTGGTCCTAATTTTCATTTAACTGAATTTCAATTGCTTCTAATCGCCATTTTCCATCATTTTTATGTGCTCTAACTTAAATTCAATCCAATTTTTAATTTGTCGAACTGCCATAATTTGTATCTGAAATATTTTTTATGCGTCCTAATTTTCATTTGGCCGAGGATATTGTTACGGAATTTTCCGCACAACTAAAATACAACACAAAGTGAGGGGCGGGCTATTGTCATGGAAAATTCTGTAACAATAAATAAAATTCCTCGGCCCGTATTATGTTGTGTGCTAGTTTTACGGAAATTTCCGTAATACTAGACACTGCCTTTTCATTTAGCAGAATTTCTATTTGTCTGAATTGTCATAATTTCTGTTTATCCTCGACATATTTCATAATTTCAAGTTAAATGAAATTGTGAAATCGATTAAATGAAAAAATTGAATTAAGTATTATCATTCGATTAAATGAAAAATAGCTTGAATAGAAATTATGGCAAATGGCGATTTGGAAAAATAGTTTGAAGGGAAATTAGAGGCAAATCAAAATTAGAGCAAGTAAAAATTAAACGAAAATGTATTGCTTCATAAACTTTGTTTAAGGGTAAAACTGGTCTTTTTATGATGCTTTATATATTATATATTATACTTTATATTATATATTATGCTTTCGCACCAATTAAATATCTATTTAGATTCGTGGGAAAAACTGGTTTAAAAATACATGTCTACTGGACAAATTAGTCATCTGGATATAAAAAAATGGAGCAGAAAATAATCATCAATATCGATTTTTATGATTGCATAAATCTATTCTCACGATAGAGTGTCACGATCGCAAATGTTAATTAAATTAATGAACCATCAAGAGCCCGTCTTTTATAATGGACTTATTTTATAATGTCTGTATTCATACGATGTTTTGTAACTGTAAACTTGAGTGGTACGAGCATTCTTACTGATCCTTACGAATAACGAACCATCATTTTTCCGTATCGCACTGCCCCACAGTGGAATCACAAGGGCCTTTCCAGATGAACTTTTCCTTCGTTTTACAGACGTAACAAATCACACAGTATCGTCGCATACATCACAAAATGTATACATTTTAAACCCTGGGCAGTCTAAAATCTGTAGCTTCCGCGGAATTTACACAACTAATATAACACCAGCTTATATAAATCTGTTTGTTTTCTGCTTATCATGCTTATACTTTTTGTCATTTTTCTTAGTTCAGGTATAATTTATCATCCATATTTTATTCAGCTGATATAAACAGATAAAGTGAATTAATTATTTGGCGAATGCAGAAATTTCAACACTGACTTTCGTTTAACGAGGGAAATAATATTGTTCAGAAAGAAATATGTTCCCAGTCTCTGATCTTACCTTTTCTAAATAATTTTCTTTAACTTTCCTGATCAATTCACATCACATTCTAATTTATTTTAAGTCACACGTCAATTTATTGTTTCTCGCTTACTTAATTTTATTTTCACTGGAATTTTTGCACTGAAAGGTTTAGTTCCAAAGGAACGATGATCTGCATCTCTAATTTGCAAGGTACGAAAAGAGAGTTTGTATCAAAATTGATTTTGGAAAATACAGTTTTATTTCAATTAGGTATTACAGGTTTTACAGCTCTCTTTGTGTTTGTGGATTCAAATCGATGTCATCTGATATGGCGGTGTGATGTTACATCTAACTCCTTGTGAGCAACGCTGCCGTTTTTCGCCTAATTTAGTAGTAAATTAATCTTTACAAAATCCCGTGTCCGGCTCACCAATGGATTTTTGCAGATGTGGGGATGATGATGATGCAGACGGGTATGGTGAAAGGAAACTCCACTTGCCACAGATACCTTGACGGTACGCGTGCTTCCGTTATCCGTTTTCCGTTCCTTTTTTTCTCCCCGAATGTCCCTGAATATAAAATAAATAGAGAATCTTTCGATTCATCAATATTAATCTATCTCCATTTATTCAATTTTTTTATCTATCGATTCATCAATCTTAATCTATCTCTATTTATTCTATATCACTGTGAGTAGTTTCCACCAAAAAATCCCTGACAATTTTTATTTACCTTACTCACCAGTGTTGTCTCGTGGCTCCAATATTTATTTTCAAAAGAACTACTCACTTTTCATCCAAACTCTTCCCAAAATCCCTATACGTCGTGTATTATTGTTTATTGTCATAAGCTTTAAGTTCGAGCTGTATCGTAAAAAGCTTTGGCAAAAGCTGCAAGCAGCGTTGACAGGCTGCTTACTGCAATTGCACATGACAAGGCCTGAGAATAAGGAGTCGCGATGAATCGAGTATTCGTTTAGTAAAAATCGTTATTAATTATAAGTTAATGTTTTGAGCAATATTCCTGAAATGAGCTTAAAATTTGTTGGGAACGTGAAACATCGCTGTGCACCGGCTTCGCAAAAATTGCATTTTCGTATAGCATGTTTAACTTTTAATTATAACTCGGTATATTTATGTACAAATAAATGTTTTCGGGCCGTGTTCTGTGTTTGACGTTCCAAGCTTACTAACAAGATTTTATTTTTATTCTCACATATCGCTGTTTCATTATGGGCTTAATCAGTGGATTAATAAGTTAACCATTGGTACTTTATACATTTTCGCTGTAGATTTTTTATTTCTATTTGAATATGAAGCGTTTTTGCGATTGCTGCAACAGTCTGAATCTGCAAGGCTCCGATTGGTTAAAGTTGACAACCCTGCAAATCCACCAAGCAGAAACACACCGATCTTATACGATGTTATTTCGCTCTATTCAAACAGTACATCCCATTGGATTAACATGACGGTCGATACGGTACGGTACAGCTCTGTTTCTGCTTTGTGAAAAAAATTCTCCTCCCCTATAATACTTTCCGCAGCCGAGTTCCCGAAAGACCGTGCAAAGCTCACTTGTACATCAGAATTCCGGGCGTGCACATTGTGTACCGTGCTGTAATTACAACCTCAAACTCCAGGCGATTCAATCTGTCTTTGGAATGGTTTAATTAATCACGCCAATTAGCCGCAAATGAGTATGCCCAAAAGGTAAACTGACATCATTAGGAGTAATGAGAAACTTTTGATGCCCAGGGTTTACCCTCATGATTTTCAATTCTCGCTGATCAACTCTCATCCCAATCCATTTTACATGACACGCATACAAAACTTTACATCATTCACTTCCAGAAAGTCCTGATGAAAATATGTCGCATCATGTCGCATTCCCTCTACAATGTCTAAATCTTTAGTAATTAAGTCCAAGCGTATTTTTCACTTTATATCAAAATGAGAAAGTTTGGTTCAAAAGAATCTGCAGTTCACTACACTTAAACGATTTTCGAATTTTTTAGCATTTAATAATTTCTTAAGGTTAAGGATTAGGGTGGGCTAAAAAACCAAAATTTTTGAAACTCCAAATGGCTCAATGCGGAAAAATTGCCTTTTGGGAAGATAAATCAACGAAAATTTTTTTTGAAATTGATAAATATTTGACTAGAGGTGTGCAGTTTGTCTGTTCGAATTTTCAATGCAAATTGGTACCTTTTCGGCCACGTTTAGAACATTGAATTTTTCGAAATTGAATTTAACTCAAGAAAAAATTAAAGCTTTTAAGCTTTCTTCAAATGCAAGATTTCTCGAAATTGAAATTATTCAGTTGGTTTTGAAATTAAATCCATCTGAAATGGAATTCGAATTTTTAAAATTCGATCCATCTGAAATGCAATTCGAATTTTTCAAATTCGATTCATCTGAAATGCAATTCGAATTCTTGCATTCGAAGAGAGCTTAGAGGCTTCAATTTCTTCTCGAATTAAACTCAATTTCGAAAAATTCAATGTTCTAAACGTGGCCGAAAAGGTACCAATTTGCATTAAAAATTCGAACTGACAAACTGCACCCCATGATATTAAACCCTCGCGCATTGGGATCAAATTTTTGAATTTTGACCAATTTTTTTACTTCATTTCCTATGGGCCAAAAATTATGGCGAATTTTTTATAGTTGTAGTTTTTAGTAGTGAATAATAATGAGAAATCACAAACTAGAAAAAAAATCCTTTTTAAATTTATACTTTTGTGAGTATGTGCAAAAAATTCGTTTTTTGAATTTTTTTATATCTACAATTTTTGGAAAAAATTAAACATGTAATTGAAATTTCACGAGCTTAAATAAAAGATATATGTTACTATTTTGTTGTGATCAAAAATAATTTTTTCCTTGATTTTTGAAGCAGTCAAAAATTGTGAATCTCGCTTTTTTGAGCGATTTTGACATCTGACGCAAAAACAAAAAAATTTTTTTATGTGACCAAAATAATAACGTGTTTCTTCGATTTAAGCTGAAGAAATTTCAACCACGACATGTTCAACTTTTTTCAAAAAAATGTGGAAACAAAAAAAATTTTTAAAACGAATTTTTTGCACACATTCAAAAAAGTCTAAGTTGAAAAATTATTTTTTTTTAGTTTGTGATTTCACATTATTATTTCCTACTAAAAACTGCACCTACAAAAAATTTACCATAATTTTCCGCCCATAGGAAATGGAGTCGAAAAATTGATTAAAATTCAAAAATTTGACCTCGATGCGCGAGGGTAAAATTTTGAAAATTCTTTTTGGCCTTGATTTGTCTTCCACAAAGGCAATTTTTTCGCACCGGGCCGTTTCGAGTTTCGAAAATTTTTGTTTTTTGGCCCACCCTATTAAGGATGGTCACCCCTATCGCACCTCAAATTTTTAAAATAGGTTTATAAAATCAAGGAAAATAATTATATTTTTAAATATGAAAAATTTTAAAAGAAAAAAAAAGTGCAACAGAAAAAATAGTTGTTTATTTAATATTAGTTATTTTAGATTTTCTTTCGTTTAAAAAAAATCGTAACTCTTATTCAATCTTCATCACTGATAGCGTATTTTGTTATCTAAAATATTTCCTACAATTCTAGTTGTACTCAGAAAAAAGTTTTTTACACTCAAACAGAATTTTTTTAAATCAAAAATATAATTGCATTGCTATGGGGAACAACACTGAGAAAAATGTTTATTTGAATCAAACAAACGTTTGTTTTACCGTATATCAAATATAAAATTAGTTTGATTCAAATAAAATTTGTTTGATTCAAATAAAATTGATTTTATTCGAGCAAATGGATAGTTGAATTAAACAAATTTTGTTTAAATTAAACAAATGTTTGTTTAAATCAACCAAAATCCTTGTTTGACTATATATCAAACAAAAGTTTGTTTGATAAAACATTCTTTTGATTCAAACAAATATTATTTGAATAAAATAAGTTTCGTTCGAATCAAACAAACTTGTTTCTGATCAAGTAAATGTTTTTTTAATATAAAAAAATTAATATCGAATCAAGAAAAAGAGGTTAAGAACGATTTTGTAAATTTGAGAATAAGTTCCCCCTGAGTGTAGCTAAATTTTATTAAAAATAAGGCTACTCGGTAGATAGCTAGTTGGATAAAATTTTCGTTAATTAACAATTTATTTCATGTCAATTTAACTATGTTTTAATGAGAACCAGCCAAATAGAATTGTAGATAATATTTTGAAGAATTAAATAAGCTATCAATGATAAAGATTGAATCAAAATTACGTTTTTTTTTAAAGCGAAAGAAAAAAATCTGACCGGCCCCCTTCGGGGGCGCGGGCACATTCTCATCGCGCTCTTCACTCGCAAGTTTGAGCGCGTCTAGGGCGCGCGGAGTGGCCGTCGCGCTCGGATCCAACGTTTTTCTTTTCTTGACTTTTTTTCATATCATGCGTTGTTTGGCTTAAAATTTTCATTTTCGTTTTTTTTAAATCTTGTAAATGCTATCCCTCTGATAATTTTTTTTTATCGAAAAAAGTCATACGGATAAATTGTTCGAATTTCTGAGTACTACGAATAGCTGTACATAGAATTTTTTAATCTTAAAAAAATTTGGTCTAAAAAATTTTAACAATGCTCTAACTTTTTGAATTTTTATACAAAATGGCTGGCTAACAAACTCGTCCTTTCTTTTTACGCCTTTATAAAGTTTGCCAAAGCGCAATCCAACCCGATAATTCTGTCGAAAGTTATCGTGTTCACAGACGACAAGAACGACGACGAAATCGACGACAACGACAGCAGACTGACAGACACCAACATAAAAACTATTTTTTCTGACTTTTCTGACTTACTTAAAATAAATATTTTGTATCCAAGTTAGTGATGCATTTCGAGATTTTTCGAGACAAATTCGAAATTTGCTCGAAATATGGTCAGATGAGGTCAAAATTGAACGGGAATCGAGAATCTTGAATAAAAATTTTCGAGAATATCGACTCGAGATTTCGAATTTTCGAGCCTTTTATAAATTTTATATGTTTTATAAATATTTGATTAATTTTGAACTATATTTCAAGCTCTCTTCGAAAATCAATAATTCCAAAATCAACTAGGCATTGTGGCTCGCAGATTATTTTAAATCAAATTTTATCACCTTGCCCTCCCCTTTCATGCGTTTTAAATCGCCATAAAATTATTGCGATACCCCAACATTAACCTCTCTCCCCTAATATTGTAAACAAAGTGTTGATCTATTTGAAAAATGGCTTTATCATTTAATTTCCATCCAGTTTTGATTGTCGAGTGTTAATGCCTCGCTTGAGTGGATGGTCTTTATCGAAAATCACGTAAAAAATTTCTCAAGTTTTCATCTTTGTTTCTTATTCCTCAATTAACCGACTATGTAAATAAAAAATACATAAAGTTGTGCAAAAACTGTTTTAAATTAGTAACCTTACCAAATCTTGAATCAGATAATCGTAATTATTTGGTATATGTGAGGTTTTTGTGTCAGTATCGTGAAGTTTTAAGAGAAGTAAGCAAGTCTTGCGGAATTATGTTTACCTGATTAATTTTATCGATGAAGATCTGAGAACTGTGTCCCCTGACCCCCCAGTTAACCCTCGAATCTAGGTCGACTTACTTTTGATGTGAAGACTAACAGCTCTGCTTCTTCTCCCTTCGGGCAGTGGCCACATTCCGGAAAGGCGTGCGAGCTGTTCAGATGGTCGGAAGAGCAAGTACGTATCCCCCCCCCCTCCGAGAGTAGATTGTGTCATCCATCTTTTATTTTTCCCAATGTTTCATACGTATAACTTTGTTAAATCAGGCCTCATTTTTCACTATGTGTCGCCAACTGAATTGGTCTTTCGAAAATTTTTTACACTTTTCCGACCCATTGGCTCGAGTCAACACCATCCCTGATTGCCTTGATAAAACCGAGTCACTGGTTCTCGATCCTTTCACTAAGGACTAAAATATTTCTCAATGTAGATTTATTTTTCAAAGAAAGCATTTACAAAGGAATATATCAACCATAATGAAATACAATCTTAGTGAAGTTCAGTCAATATAGTACTTTCTAAAACCTCTTCTGTTTTTCCTAATACTTTGATTTCCACATGTTCGAGACTTTTTTGTCTTTGAAAT
This sequence comes from Euceroptres primus, assembly GCA_037177015.1. Classification (NCBI taxonomy): domain Eukaryota; kingdom Metazoa; phylum Arthropoda; class Insecta; order Hymenoptera; family Figitidae; genus Euceroptres; species Euceroptres primus. Next base: position 322,622 of record JBAGKK010000205.1, read on the forward strand.
AAAATTTTTATAAATAGTGTGTTTTTATTACAATGATGTTTCACTTCGATACAATGACCAGTTCAGGACACAATTATTTTTCCGCTGTCTTTCATCTTTCATCGATCACCCTTACATGAATGGATATACATTCTCAATGTTTGATAATGTCGTTCAGCGGTTGTCCTTGAAACATTTCGATGAGAAAGGACAGTCACTGGGAGTCCTGAATGGCAAGAGTCCAGTGAGTAAATTATGTTTTCATGATTCTTCTTTGGTTGATCATTGAACCTCTAGTTACTGTGTCAAGTCGCCTATTGTTGTTAAGTCTGGATCAATACCGAATAATTGGCTGATAAAGTTACTTCTCTAATGACTCTTGCCATCCTTCGTACCTCCACTTTTTTGCGACACAGAATTCCGTTTCTCATCCCTCTCGCGATAATGACTGCGATGCGCAAAAAGAGTATGTCCGACTCAGCTCAGTTCGAAAATTGAGAAAAGAGAAATGTGCACATTATTCGTTTTTTTAAATTTAGCTTTCAAAACATTTTTTTTTCTTTCTAAAACTTCCAAACATTTAACTAACATTAAAAGTTGACGGAAAGGAATTAAAAAGGAAATGATTAAAAAAGGATTAATGACGAAAAGGATTTTAAAAATTTTATATTTATTGCTATACTTAGATAATGTTTGATTTGGTTTTTGATGTAATACAAATATTAAACTATTTCTTGAGTGCACATTTCTTTTACACAACAATCAGTCTTCAATCCTCAGAAACGTCAACAGTGATCCTACCTATTCTTATCATTAGTGTCCATATTGGTGTGATGTTTTTGCAACTAAGATTATATATAACTATCAATGTCGTTCGGAATGTAATATATGGAGGTTTATGTGTTTTATTCGGTGGCTACTATTGTTGTCGATGGATTTGATTTAATATTTGATCAACTGGCCCAAAGAATTTTTTTACATTCTTTGAAATTGGTTACCTAAACGTATTAATACTTTTGCATCGGTGTTATCACGATCAGTCGGAGTATCTCATTAGAACGTTCTAGAAATAGCGTTTCGGTATATTTCGTGCAAAAAAATTCCGTTTGCAGGGATCAATCCCTTTTCACAGTTGTTGTTTTTTATGTGTGAGATTCGCTTTGATCACCCAGAGAATCTGATGTCTAGAAGTGTTTCAATGTGCAAATGTCTTGCGACAATCAAAGGTGTTAAGTTAATATGGAGTGTGTGTCAAGTAGGGTGGTCCAAATTTTTTCTCTCGAATTTTCATGCTCTCACCTTCCAAATTTGTTTGAATCCACAAAAAAATAAACGCGTTTCTTTTGAAAAAAATGATATTTAGAGGTTTCGCAAGCCCCACGAAGTTTAACATGTTTTTCCTCCAAAAAAAGGACGTATTTGTTAATTTTATTCAGAATCGTCAATATTAGGGGAATCGAGTTGAAATTCAACATTTCTCTTCAAAATTAACCATAGAATACGAATCGAAAATTACTTTTTAAATATCACCCCCATAAGTCTGTTTTAGAGGTTCCCAAAAAAACCCCATAAGTGAAAAATGATGTTCTGGCAGTTTTTGGCGATAATTATAATTTTTTTGCGGTTTCTAATACATAAAGTATATACTAATGCTTTCTACTGATAATTAGATGTTTTTATAAATTGTTTAAACAATCTATTATTCTTTTTAATAATGTTTTCTTTGAAAAATGCTAGAAAGTTGCGTTTTTTCTGAAATATTCAACTTTTTGTTCACTTTTCGCTTAGAACGTATTAATAGTTAATTCAATTTAACAAAAATATTTGTTTAAACGAATTATTATTATTTATAACTATCTTCTCCTATAATACTAGAAAGTTGCGGTTTTTCTCTAATATTTAAAACAAAATTTTTACAAATAATTTACAGACTCACTCCTCCCACTTACTCCTAATTATACCATCCTTTGTTTTTATCTCTACTGTAAGGTAACCTTTTTGTTTAAATTAATATTTTCAAAACATTAGCGAAATATTTCAGTTTGAAAAAAATAGAATACTATTTAAAAAATGTTTCTTCCTGATGTTCATTTATTATTTGTTCGTAACTAAAAAGTCAAAGCAAAACTGAAGATTTCAGAAAAAAAACGCAAATTTCTAGAATTACTCTAAGAGAAGATAGTTACAGACAATAATCAATTGTTTAAGAAATTATATTTTTTATCTTGCATTAGTTATTACCTCACTAAGTAAACAGTGAACAAAAAGTTAAAAATTTCAGAAAAAACCGCAACTATCTATAGGAGAAGATAGTTATGAAGAATAATAGTTTGTTTAAACAATTATGATTGTTAAACTTCATTAATTATTAACTCACTATAAGTGAAAAGTGAACAAAAATTTGAATATTCCGGAAAAACCCGCAACTATCTAACATTAATATAGGAGAAGACAGTTATAAACTATAATGATTTGTTCAAACAATTATGTTCGCTAAATTGTATCAATTATTATCTCAATTTAAGTGAAAAGTGGACAAAAAGTTAAAGATTTCAAAAAAAGCGCAATTTTTAGCATTAGTCTAAGAGAAGATAGTTATAAATAATAATAATTTGTCGAAATAAATATTTTTGTTAAATTTCATTAATTATTAACTTGCTCTAAGCGAAAAGTGGACAAAAAGTTGAATATTTCAGAAAAAAAACCGCAACTACCTAGCATTAATATAGGAGAAGACAGTTATAAACAATAATTTGTTGAAACAGTTATGTTTGCTAAATTACAGTAATTGTTACCTATGGACAGTGAATAATTTCCTGTGAAATATATTATTGCCTGTGAAAAGTGGACAAAAAGTTTATAATTTCAGAAAAAACCACAACTTTCTAACATTATTCTAAAATAATATTGGTATAAATAATAATAAACTGTTTAAACAATTATTTCTATTAACTTTAATTGATTATTGCCTCAGTCTAACTGAAAAGTTGAAAACAAGTTGAAAAATTCGGGGAAAACCGCAAATTTCTAACTCTATTCTCAGAGAAAATTGCTATAAACAATAATAAGTGGTTTAAACAATTTATTCAAGCATTTAGTTATCAGTAGAAAGTAATATTTTATGTATTAGAAACAATTTATGCTAAAAAAAACCGCAGAAAATTTTAATTAGCGCCAAAATCTCGCAAAACCCAATTTTTCACTTATGGGGTTTTTTGGGACCTTATAAAACAAACTTATGGGGGTGATATTTAAAAAGTAATTATTGATTCGTATTCTAGGACTAATTGTGAAGAGAAATGTTCAGTTTTAACTCTGTTAACCTAATATTGACGATTCTGAACCAAATTTACAAAAACGTCTTTTTTTCTTATGCGAAATTCGTGTTAAACTTCATGGAGCTTGCGAAACCTCTAAATATCATTTTTAAAAAATGCATTTATTTTTTTGTGGATTCGAACAAATTTGGGTGGTGAGAGCATGTAAATTCGAAAAAAAATTTCCAATGCATTTTTGGACCACCCTAGTGTCAAGTCATCTCTGGAATATCCATTATTAAAAATAAAAAAATATATAAATATATATAAAAAATAATACCCATTATAAAAAAAAGAAAAAGAAACTTAAAGAAAGAAATTGAAAGAAACTTATCAGATCTAATTGATATTTCAGAATTCTTGAACATTAGCTTGAACTCGGTTCCTTCTTTTTAAGAATAAAGAAACTACAAAAAATATTCTTCACTTGAGGTAGAAATTGTTTCAATTTTTTGGAAATTTTGAATCTTTTAATAGAAAATAGTGACCAGAGAGATCGAGCTGATTGTTCATGAGAATATATGATGACAGGTTAATTATATGTCTGAGGTTAATTATTTATCCACTCTTAATAGTGTATACATTTATAGATAGAACAGATATGGGATGTGTATGTACACACTATATGAAAGTTGTGATTTCATTGCATTTCATTGAGCCTATACCCACAATCACAATCACTGTCAGTCGATTCACCTGATACACATTGACCACGATTTTTGTCACTGGTAACATATACTACATAACAAATACACTCACATGTGGACTTGATACGCCTACATTCACATATGAACATAACAAAAACACAGTCTAATGTTTTAACAGTCGACTGAAACCCGAACTTTTCAACTAATTCTTTGTGTGTCTATTTGCCCGTACCTTTTCGTCCTCTACTACTACTACTACTACTACTACTACCACTACTACTACTACTACTACTGCTACTACTGCTACTACTACTACTACTACTACTGCTACTGCTACTATTACCACTACCACTACTACTACCACCATCATAGGTGAAGACTTCTCGTACGCAAGTAAGTTCAGAAAAAGGGGAAGGGTATCTGTACTTTGGTGTATTCAAGCACATAACAAGACTCAAAATAGTTACAACTTTTTTACTGTTGTAACGACATAGACTAGGATATTCGTGGCATCATCAATTACAGAACAGCGCTGTATTTATCATAGTTGTACGCTCAATGAATTCGTTTATTACGCATTTACCAGGTTTATTAGTAATTACACATCAACTTCAACAGATCTTTTCTTTTTTTTTTCTTGGTCGGCTAAAAAAATTTTTTATTGTGTAATAATAATTTACTAGATCATTTGGCGCGCTACGCGCGCTAATTATTTCGTCTTTGAATGGTCTTTTAATTTTGACATTTCATAATCATAAAAACAAATCTTAAAAATTAAAAAAAGAATAAAATAAAATAGCAATCTTTGAAATTTGGATTTAAATGAATTAAATTTAGTTTATAATTAAATTTAGTTTTATAATTTAATTTAGTTTTTTTAAATAAAATTTAGTTTCGTAATTAAATTTATTTTTATAATTAAATTTAATTTCATAATTAAATTTAATTTTATAATTAAATTTATAATTTAATTTTATAATTAAATTTAGTTTCATAATTAAATTTAGTTTTATAATTTAATTTAGTTTTTTAAATTAAATTTAGTTCTATAATTAAATCATTTTAATTTATTTTTTAAAATTATTTAAAATTATTTTAATTATATTTAAATTAAAATAATTAATGTTTTAATTTTTTTCCGGTACTTAGAATATTAATATAGGACCGGAAAGGGCCTTCACTACATTAATATATTAAAATAATACCGGAAAAGGCTTTCACTATATTAATATATTAAAATAATTAATTCAATTTATAATAATGAAGCCATGGCATTACTAAAAACCGACATTAAACAATTTCGAAATAATTAAACATTTTGAATTTGGAAAACTTTGAAAATTCAAGACTCAATTATGTTCCTTAATTGGTAAATCCAAGATTCAAATTGAAGAATTTGAACTTGAAGATGGCTTTTAAATACTGTCTTCTCAAAATCATAACTTTTAAAGTCTAACTAATGTATTTTTAAGACAGGAAGATCTCTAATTTAGTTTTTTTTTTCAAATTCGACTTCTCTTAATTGTCTGAATTATTTTTTTAACAGAAATTTTCTCAAGTTATATTATTTATATATTTTTTTCAAATTCAAACTTTCAATTAATTTTATATTCAAATTACAAAACATTATATAATCACGAGCTTTTCATTTCAAATCATTTAACTTCCTAATTAGTCTTGTATTTTTTGATATTTGAAAAAAACACATCCATGACTGAAACTTGGTCTAAATTTCAAATTTATAAAATCCAATGAGCATTGCGGAAAAGTGACAACAATGGAATATCGAAATTGCGAATTCTTTTAGGGCATCCTTCTTTTAGAGAAGGATTCATTTGTCAGAAGCTTGTAGGGCTATTTAGCTAAACAACAGTAGACCAGAAATAATTATAATCTAGAATCTTACATAAATATATCTACCGCTGCACAGTGGGAGAAATTTTTGTTTGGTAAATTAATATAATTAAACATTTTAACAATGGTTAAACATTGTTTGGTTCAAAATACGATTAAGTATTTTTTATTTTATGAATCGATTTGAATGCTTATTTCTTTTTTAAAAAAACGTAATGAAATTCCTGAGAGAATTCTTGAAGCCAATTTAGGAAAAAGGTATAGAATTTTAAATCAACAAATATATCTAGAAAAATGACCATTTTTTCAATTCGGTCTTCTAGCTTCTTGGAAATTGTACGAAAATTTTTGTAACTGTCCGAATTTGGTAGAGAAACATTAGTTGAAGTTAAGTGGATATTCTCAACAAAAATAATAATATAACTGAACAAAAAAATTCGTTAAAAAACAAGTTATTTGTTAAAAATTGATTTCTTACCATTTTCGTTATTTTCGGATTATTCTTCCTTATTTTACAAGCAATTTGTTTCATAATAATACGCTGATGGAAAAATTTACATTCTAATTATTATTATTAGCAATATGAACAAATTTCATAAACAAATGTAGAATACGGGCGTTTCTTGACGAAATAGCTCGTTTTTTCAATATTAGTACTTCTAATTGGCTATCCAAAGTCAATTTGAATCTAGGTATAATCAGTCAATGAATTTTATGACTGTTATAAACAAATTTTATAAACAAGAGCGCAGGAAAAACAAAAGTGTTTTTTTACCCTGATTTCAGTATGATATTTACCTGCAACAAAAATTAACTTCACAGCATAATTTTTACCCTGTGCAGTTAAATTTTCTTTTGTTTTTCCATGTCAACACATGTATTTTGAAAGACGTGAAGTTATCCGAATAAAAATTTGCCCCTCTGAAAAATTACCTGCAACAAATTTTATCCTTAGTTTTTTTTTCTATGAGGCCAAGTTGAAAAAATGTAATTTTCTAGATGCATTTGTTTATTTAAACAAAAATTGTAGACTTTTTTCCAAAATCGGCCTCGACAATTCTCTCAGGAATTTCATTACCTTTTTCTAAAAAAAGAATCATTTAAATTGGTTAATATTTGTAAGCTAAATCATCTTTTGAACCAAAAAATTTATTTTTCCCACTGTGCGCTGTGAAAAGCTATAAACACAAGAAAAAATAACGAAAAACAATGAGATATCAAACAACTAAGAATTTAAGTATAATTTTTTGAGGTTAAATTGTTGTAACTTGTAAAACTCGAGATTATGGAATCATGTTCATTATGGATAGAAACAGTGATTAACATGATATCTAATTATAATTAATTTGATGTAAAAAATTTTTTAAAAAATAATATAAAACAAAAATCATAAATGTTTTTTTCTACTGTAAACAGAAAAATCATTGAGAGTTTCTCATTTAAAAAGATGTGTTCTATTTTTCTTTAAACTTTAATTCAACGATTGCAAAAAGAGTTTTTTAAAATTATTTATATGCTTTAGATTTTGTATATTTATTAATAAGTCTAACTGAAATCGAGGAAGGTTTAAATAATCGACAAACTTTATGAAAATTCAATTCAGATACTTTATGAATAACTGTAATAAAGTAGTTTGAAAACATTTCAAATAAAAAATTAATCGTAGTGGTTAACTGAGTAAATTCCTAAAAACTGGTAAATGCGAAAAGTAGAACTCACGCGCTTTTCACATGTCAAGATTAAATTGACAGCTAATGGTATTCGCACGCCAAAATATATGAAAAATAATATATCGTGATATAAAGTAATATCGTTATTACCTCGAGCAGGACATGAATTTTCTAAGCTCACACGGTAGATCTAAACTGCACTCTGCACCTTTTCCGAATTTCCGAGCTTCTGCATGCTTTCTTATTCGTACAAAAGTATTATAGCACGT
>JBAGKK010000205.1:333027-344944 GCA_037177015.1 Euceroptres primus
TATATAATTTAACACCGCACATGAATAATATATAAAGCACTATTAGATTTAGATTTAGATTTAGATTTCAAATATCTGAGAACCACAAAATGATAAAGCAAAAATATTAAATTAAAGCGCATGCTTCAGTTTTATCCTTCAACCAATTTAATCTTTTCTAAATCACAAATTCGTGTGTAATTTGTAAAACTCATAATTTGAGATTTTATTTAGGATCATAGTATTATAATAATACTATCGCAAAGTTAGGTGATATAGAAAGGATTAAATAAATCAATTAAACTTTAAATAAATTTAAAGTTTAAATATTTAGATTCTAGTTTTGTCTACAAATTCATGTAGATGTACTATAGTACTAATTAAATATCATATTTGTAGCAATAAACGTTTTTATCTTCTCATTATCATCATGAAAAGCTTTAAGAATATATTTTTATAAAATATTTAAAAGGAGAGTAAATGTAAAAAATACCTCAAGGAGATAATAACCAATACAACAAGCTATTATAATTATTGGATTTTATTTAAACTTATTATAGTAGCAATATTCGTATTTTTTGTAGTATAATAGTTTTTAATTCTATATTTTATTTCTTTATTGAATCCATGCTATATGCAACATTCTTCTTTGTTTGTAACACGTCAATGTAAAAATAAGTTTCCATCATTACCATTTGATATGGAAGAAATTTGATTTAAATAAAAAAACTTATATTATACATATTTTTTACTCGAATATTATTTTGTTTGTAAATTTTTCTAAGCAGAAAAGTTCATCATAAAATAATGTTTGTTGGCATTTCTCTGTTTGAGAGGTTTTCTTTTTATAAAAGATGAAAGTGATCAGATTGAGGTATGCGCGCCTGTAAGCATGGGGCTGTAGGTCGATACATGAAGCATTGCGCAGTACGGGGGGAGTTAGGTCACGATCACAGTGGCACTCGATATCTAACCATCGTGTTTAATTTACTACCACTTTACAAAATCAGTCGTCAACTTCTAACTAATTATGCTCTGTGCATTTTAGGTGAAATCAGTCGCGAACGAGACGATCCGAACGGTAAGCTGCGATCTACAAATATTGTTTCTATTCGATAGAATCACGTAGCTCGTAGACTAGATCCCACTTACAAGTAGCAATGACTAACTTTCGCACTTGATTCACAATTTGTGTTAATTAACTCGAAGCGAAGGATCCAAAAACAGATCTAACTTTTTGTTTCCCCACTTAAGTTCTTTAATCACTAAGGGTGAGTCGAAAATAAACTATTTAGTTTTTGGATCAGGATAGGAAAAATAATTTTTTCGTCATTTCGGCATTTTCATTTGGCTTTTTCTCGATCTCATGACAAAAAGCACTGTATTTGCCATGTCCATACAAAAATTTGCGTTTACACTTGGCGAATAATGTACTATTATTATACGAAAATATTTTTTCGTTATATTATGATTACCATTTTTCTTCTAAAAGTTTATGTGTAAAAGATCTGAAGGAAGAATTATTAGAAAAAGATTTTTGGGACTTTTCACCCCTTTCGTTTGCATCCAAACACTGGAATTTTTTCGGCTCACTCTAATTATCAGTAACAAAAATTAACTCCATTATCGAGAGTACCAATACTTGTATAAAATATTATTTTATATAATTCTATACAATTTATACAATTTTATACAATAATAAAATATTATTATAAATATTATAATATATTATTATACATATTATTAAAATAAATTTTTAAAACTTAAGCGTCATGACATTTTTGAATTACCTACATCGAAGAGGTCAAAAGGAAAAAAGTACAAATGCCTCGTCGGGAAAATTTTAATTGCTATGCTTTTTATGCTCTGCGAAGGTGCATGTTTACACTCGCATAAACTGAAAGCAATTATTGTAATTATATGCAGGCGAGACTTACTGCAGTAAATGCAGTTATGACCGGCCAGTGTACTCAGTTTTATTTTTTCTTGTGAAATATAAAATATCGATCGAATGGAATATTCCTGGAGTCTGTAAAAAATAAATTTCTTTTTTATATTGTTACTCATAATTTCTTGAGATATCAGATCCTTCTTGTTACATAACTCTCGATTCATTTTTCCTTAATTATTATATTTTCATTGTACTTTTTCTTATGCTCCAGGTCTTGCTCTTCTATACCCTACGCAATTCTGGAATGTGGACATTAATTATAGCGAAAGCAATCACATACACAGTGATTTCCACTAAATTTTAAGAAATTTTGGAGATTTGAATATATTTTGGATATACTTTATTAACTTTTATACCCAATTTAGTGTGAAACATCATTGTTGGTGAGATTGCTTTAATTTTTAATTGTGAAATGTCGTTTTTGAGTGTTAGCTTCACTGGATTGGTGTCAAGCAACGGAACGAAACAAGTTTGCCTTCTGTGTTGGATAAACAAAAAATTGTTTGTGTTTTAGCTATGAGAAATCATCGGAACTCTGTAGGGATGACGATGATGAACTCAACGAAGCAAGTCAACAAAGTGAAGCCAAATGTGAATAGAAACACCAACGACAGTTTGTCAAGCCCCAATCAACCATACAATCAGAGGTACCGTATGTGGTGCCAGCATCATATTTTTTTCACGTATTTTGCATTCGTTCATCACAACCTTCACCATCACCATTCACTTTCACTTATCAATGTCGCGCATTCACATTCACGATCACCAACACGCGAGTCTTCTTAAAATAATGTACATCCAGTAATTACTGACCGAATCCATTTCAAATCAGGCAGACAGTGAAACTTCAAGTCACAGAATCGGTCGTCTATGAAATATGTTGTTTTCCAAAGGAAATAAGAAGACACGTACTTTACCGTTTTGCGAAAAAATACATTTTCGCGAAGTTATGGGTATTTGAATTTTACGCTTCTTTTTTTTTTAAAACCAACATTTTTCTTTAAACTTTTGTAACTTTAGACTCAATTAAGATATTTGAGTTTTCTTTCCTGATCATGGTAAGGTTTATTGGCCTCTTTCAAAATCCGCAAAAAAATGTAAAAAATATTGAAAATTTGCAAAATTGCGACGGATTTTCTAACAAAATTAAAAGATGATTTTCCCAAAAACTCCATCTTGTTTCTTACCCAAATTTTTTTGCTAAATTGGTACTCATATGATGAGGAAAACACGGCTAGCCTCGATTAAGTTCAATCCAACAATGCTTGCTCATCTAGTTTCTCTTTTGCACGTGTTTCGGGAATGCCCCCCAATTATTTTAAGCCAAAAAAATCGTACTATGCGTTTTTGATAAAAAAGGTTTTTTCATTTTTGACAATTAAAAATCTCATTTTTCTCGAAAAAGACGCAAAATATGAAGAGCAGTACATAGTTGAAAATTGTTTCCCTTCCTAAAATCTATAAAATTATACCTTTACCAGACGTTTATCTTGTGCATTTTAACAAACTTTTCCAAAACAATTGGAAAAAACGATGAAAATGGACTAAAATAGCATTTATTTTAACGAACTTTAACATTTTAATTTTAAAAACGTTTCTTTTTATTTTAGTAGCAATGTGAAGAACATGTTATATGAGATTATTAAGTTTCCTGAGCTTCAAAGTAAAGAAAAATTGGATTTTATCTGTAAAATTGAAGAAATCTCATTTTTAACGATTAAAAATTTCATTTTGCTCGTAAACGAAGCAAAATATAAATAGTAGGTCATAGTTTAAAATTGTCCCCCTTCCTGAAATCTACGAAATTGCACCCTTACCAGATGTATATCTTGTGTACTTTAACAAAAATTTTCAAAAAAGAAATATAAAAAATATTATAAAGCGACTATAAAAGTGACTAAAATAACATTTAGTTGATTCTTTAAAAAAGTTCTACGCAAAAGACCTCTTACTCTTTTATGATATCTTGCATCGTTTGTGAGAAAAATTCGAAAATGTGATTTTGTAAAAACAAAAATTGTCCTGAACTCAAAAATGGTTTGGCCAACATGAAACTCGCTGGATAGTTTCCTTATGTAAACATAAATTTTTAAAAAATATTTGAAAGAATTGGGACAACATAAAATTCGCTGAATAGTTTCCTTATGTAAACATAAAATTTTAAAAACATTTGAAAAAATTAAAAAGATGGGTTTTCCAATATAATCGATCTTATATTTTTAAATGAATTAAAACATAAAATGGCGATTTTATCGAAAAACCTATCTTTTTAATTTTATCAAATATTTTTTTAAAATTTATGTTTAAATCAGGAAACCATCCTGCGAGTTTAACATTGGCCAAACCATTTTTGAGTCCAGCACAATTTCTGTTTTTACAAAATTACATTTTCGAATTTTTCTCACAAACGATGCAAGATATCATAAAATAGTAAGAGGTCTTTTGCGTAGAACTTTTTTAAGGCATCAAACTTTTTTGTTGATATTTTTTCGTATGTGCTGTCAGTTGTGAGAAAAATTCGAAAATTCAATTTCATTAAAAAAATTCTCCTGTTTACAAAAGTAGTTTAGCCCGCATGAAACTTATTTATTTTCTGCACCATATGGGTACCAATTTATCAAAAAAGTTTGGACAAAAGCAAGGTTGGGTTTTTGAAAAAATTGTTTTCTAATTTTTTCAGAAAAACCTTCACCATTTTGCGAATTTTCAATATTTTTTAAATTTTATGGCGGATTTTGAAAGATGCCAATCACCTCACCATGATCAGGAAAGAAAACTCAAATATATTAATTGAATTTAAAGTTATAAAAGTTTAAAGAAAAATTTTGTGTTTTAAAAAAAAAATAAGAGTAAAATTCAAATATTCATAACTTCATAAAAATTTATTTTTTTTTAAACACGTATTTTTTAAATTAACATAGCGTCATATTTAAATTTTTTACAAATATTTTTAAATTTTAAGGTAAAAATTAGTTTTTTGAAAATTTTACTTTCAAAACCTTGTCATTTTTGCAATTTTTTTAGATATTAAGGATTTTATTGTTCTAGTTTGTTAAATTTTTCTTGTTTCTTCAAAATACACCCTAAAATTAAAAAAATATTGGAAATTCGAAAAATGGTGACGGTTTTTGAGGAAAAATTAAAAGACAATTTTCTCAAAAACTCCACCTTGTTTTTTGTCCAAATTTTTTTGCTTAATGGGTACTCGTGTGATGAAGAAAATAGGTAAACTTCATGCGGGCTAAACTGCTTTTGTAAACAGAAGAATTTTTTTCCAATGAAATCGAATTTTTCTCACAATTGACGGAACATGCGAAAAAATATCAGCAAAAAATTTTGATGCTTTAAAAAAGTTCTACGCAAAAGACCTCTTACTCTTTTATATCTTGCATCGTTTTTGAGAAAAATTCGAAAATGTGATTTTGTAAAAACAGAAATTGTCCTGGACTCAAAAATCGTTAGGCCAACATAAAACTTGCTAAATAGTTTTCTTATGCAAACATAAATTTAAAAAAAAATTTGAAAAAATTAAAATGATGGGTTTTTCAATATAAGTTAAATGGCTCAGTAATCTTGACCTTAGTCCCAGTAATCGTTTCGCCGTCAATCTTATTTTTTAAGAATTTATACTTGATTGTTATTGATTTTGATAATAAATAATGATAAAGCTCGTTATTTTTTGTTACTAAATACTTTTTAGTATTTCGTTTATAATTATTTCTTTAGGTTATGTTCTAATTGCACGATTACTGGACCGGTACGGTTACTGGGACATCTATCTTAATCAATCTTATTTTTTTAATTGAATTCTGCAAACATAAAATGGCTATTTCATCGAAAAACCCATCTTTTTAATTTTATCAAATATTTTTTAAAAATTTATGTTTACATTAGGAAATCATCCAGTGAGTTTTATATTGGCCAAACCATTTTTGAGTTCAGCACAATTTCTGTTTTTATAAAATTACATTTTCGAATTTTTCTCACAAACGATGCAAGATATCATAAAAGAGTAAGAAGTATTTTGCGTAGAACTTTTTTAAGGCATCAAACTTTTATGTTGAAATTTTTTTGAGTGTGCCGTCAGTTGTAAGAAAAATTCAAAAATTCGATTTCATTAAAAAAATTCTCCTGTTTACAAAAGTAATTAAGCCCGCATGAAACTTACATATTTTCTTCATCATATGGGTACCAATTTAGCAAAAAAATTTGGGCAAAAAACAAGGTGGGCTTTTTTAAAAACTTGTCTTTTAATTTTTCCACAGAAACTGTCACCATTTTGCGAATTTTCAATATTTTTTAAATTTTATGGTGGATCTTGAAAGAGGCCAATAAACCTCACCATGATCAGGAAAGAAAACTCAAATATCTTAATTGAGTCTAGAGTTATAAAAGTTTAAAGAAAAATGTTGTGTTTTTTTAAAAAAGAAGAGTAAAATTCAAATACTCATAACGTCGCGAAAATGAATTTTTTCTCAAAGCGGTGAAATACGTGTCTTCTTATTTCTTTTGAAAAACAACGTATTTCATAGACGACCGATTCTGTGACTTGAAGTTGCACTGCCTGTCTGGTTTGAAGTGGATTCGGTCTACTGCATTTATTTTGATAATGTTTTGTAACACGTTTGATATTTTTTTCACGTGTGCTGTGCAGTTTACAAAATGAGTTTGTACGAGTTGTTTTGGTTACTGTAAACAATGTTTTTTGTAAGAGAATTCACTCAGGAATTTGGCAAGATTGATCCTTAACAATGTATGTTTAAATTATTTTCCATTTTATATAAATTTATTAATTTTTTATAAGTTTTTAAAAAGTTTTAAGCTTTTTTGAGAGATCTTTAGCTACTGGCTCCTCTATTACTATTCTCATTTCTAAAGATCCTAGCTCTTGACACGCTACCGGTCACTGACGTTTATTTCCAGCGAGCATATTTTGCACAAAATCGATTTTTCACCCTTCCGCATACGATTTTCTCAAACAGCATGAAACTTGGAAAAATCTTGAATCATCCGATTTCAAACTTTCAAGCTCACAAATTGGTTGAGCTGCTTCGATGCGATCCAGAATCATCTTCATTCGTGATCTTCCACCTGTTCGTCATTAGAATCCTCCAATTGGCATGAAAGACCTCAAACTGTCTTCCTCATTGGAGACTAATCTAAAAACCACATTATTTTACAGAAAAAAATTTAAAAGCACAAGACTTTGTTACTGTTCTCGAAGTAAATTTTCGAGAACAGTAGTAAAGAATGGTTCTTAGTTCGAGAACAGAAAAAGAATGGTCCTTAGTCGCCCCCAAAAAAAACAAAAAAGCTCTTTTTACTTGAAATAAAAAGATATTTTTTGTGCAAAAAGGCTAATTTTTAAAACAGGTAATTTACAAAGGAATGTATTAACATAAAAAAGGCATAAATTAAACTGAGCTTAATAGAGCGCAAATTGAATGCAGTTGCACGTTATTAGGCTCCAATGAGTAAAATTCGAAGCAATGCAGTGGTCGCACAAGATACTTTAATTTCAATCTGGCAGTGGATCTGAGTAATCATCGGATCCTCCATGCATCGAGCGTATTTTTTCAAAATGCGCAGAGTGAAATTAATTGAAAATCTGAAGTGCAGGCTTGGGATCAACGCCATACGCTCACTTTCTGATTCCAGATCGCAAGAGGAGTCCGCATACGCTGGCTACCATCTCGCCTACGAAGTCAAAAAACTCATGTACGCTTCTGCCCTTAACACTCTTTTTTTATAAGTACTCTCTACACGTTTTTCAACGTGATATCGTGACGCCTAGTACCGTAGAAAAACTAAATTTTTAGAAAGCAAAATCCGCTTGCCAGCTACCGCTTTTTGCATGCTGCATTAAGAAAAAAAGCATGATTTAATGTTTTAAACCTCTTTTTAAAACAAATCCTGAAACTCTCCAATTAACAAAATCTAACACAACACAGACAGAACCACAAAGCGACAAGAAATTTTAGATAATTTGTTTTAGATTTTTGATTTAAAAAAAAATCCTGATGCATATATACTTGATAAGCAATATGGTTCTGTCCGGAAACTTGACAAAGAATGTTTTTCTAACATTTTAGGAGGAAGGATGTAAATTTTAATTTTAGGAGGATTTTAGGAGGAAGGATGTAAAAATTCAGTTCTGTGGTGAATCTCGATGTATTTTTAGCAATAATATTTTATAAGGATCGTTCATTCGACTCTACATAGTGAAGACCTTAATGTTAGCTTATACAATATTTACCTTCAGCAACCGTGAGACCAGTGTGGCATACTATAGGTTTAGGAAGTGGATACACACAGGTATTATAGGTCATAGAATTTATGTTCATCGCTAGAAAATTTTATATTCTAAATGTCCATTTTCGAAAAGATCACCTCATCTGTTAAGAAAATTGTTTTTTCAATGTAACAATGCCCAGCAGTCAGAGAAGGGTAAAAATTGTTGCCATCCCCGTTGAATCATAAATGCATGAGCCAACCTGCTTATTAGGCCTGTGTCTCTTAATAATCAATATAGCGTTTGTTTAAAAATGTTTACTTAAATTTGATTATAGTGTTTAATTAAATTTGATTAGCGTTTAATTAAATTTAATTAATGGTGTTTAGTTAAATTTAATGAAGAGTGTTTAATTACATAATCCAAAATAAGTAGTAGCTGAAGGTTGCGTCTTTGTTAGGTGAAGAATTGCCTGATACTGCACATGAGTCCCTAATTTATGCAGATTTGATAATTGATTAATGTGGAATCTTTCAGGCCAACGAGTAGGGCTTCAGGTGGTACGAATCTAAACAACACGGGACTTCAGGTCGGAATCGCAGATGATCAAGCGAAGGATTTTGACTTTGAAAAAACCGAAATGAAATATGACTCTACGGGCATGTTCCACTGGAGCCCAGCCCGCAACCTGGAAGACTGCATTCTCGATCGGAATCAGGCGGCCATGACTGTTCTGAATGGACACGTGGTCGTTTGTCTTTTTGCCGATCCTGATTCACCCCTCATCGGACTGAGAAACCTTGTCATGCCATTAAGAGCTTCCAATTTTCATTACCACGAGCTTAAACATGTAGTGATAGTTGGGTCTGTGGACTACATCCGCCGAGAGTGGAAAATGCTACAGAATCTGCCAAAAATATCGGTGCTGAATGTAAGATATCCAAAATCTTAATTTTTAGAAAACAGTCAATTTTGAGCTAAACTGCATGATTCAGAATCTCCATGCAGTTTAGCTCAAAATTATTTAACCTTCATGTGAATATTCTATTCACGTTCCTGGAATATTCCATTGGAACATTGGAAAAATTCTCAGGGAATATTTCAATAATATTGTAGGAAACTTGAAAAGTCCTCCATCTGGAATATTCCCGGGGAATGTTTCGGACATATTCCTGCTGAATATTGGAACATGATACTGAATGTGCCCTGATTGTTCCTATGGAATATTCCCGGAACGATACCCTGGAAGTCTCATGAATATTCCCGTGGAATGTTCCTGGTACATTGCCCCGAAAGTGCCCTGAATGTTCCTATGGAATATTCCCGGGTCATTGTCCCTAAACAAACTAGAAAATTTTAAAAATATTTATATTCGGTTTTATGAGACTAACTCATAAAAATCAATTAATGCTCCTTGGGTATTTATTTTATCTACATACAGGACATAATTATTAAATAAATACATAACATTTGTAGAATATCGGCACTTAACTTTTTTTTAAACAATTTTTTATGTCGTGCTATCGAGAATTATGCAAAAATTTCTTTATTATAATGGTATTAGAATTTAAATTGACGATAAGTCACTTTCGACAATGAGGTGACAATTCGACATTTCAATTAATTAAATACTAAAATTCTAATGTAGAACATATTTTATTCAATCATTTCCAAAGAATTATCCATATTATATTTGAATTGAACATTTAATTAAAATATTTCGTATTATTATTATTATAGTTATCATTAATATTAAATTTAAGTATATAACTTAATTCCACATAAATTAAGATAGCAAAAATTAAATTCCAAACTTATTACGATTATTACGATATTCCTGATAATTTGTATCTTTTTAATTATATATATATTTAGTTGTAGAAATAATATCCTTTCTCATTGAGCTCTTCTGATGTTGAATTTATATAATCCATCTATTATATTTTAAATGCGAGACTAAATTAATAATGAACAAATTAAAATGAGAAAAGAGTGGCTCACCAGAACGAAGAATTTGTGTAAAGTTTATTTCGATATTGTTTAAAAGGATATCCAGCTTATGCAACCTCTCTGACAAAGGAGAAATTAGAATAGACTTCATGATGTGAAGAATCCTCAAGTTTTTGGTCAATATGTTACAGGTATCAAATTACTCGTCATTGAAAACCAAAGTGAGCATCGCTTTTCGTTTTTTGAAAATTTCAAAAAATGACCCCTATTTAGGGCTTGAGAAAACCCCAAGAAAATAAAAAAATAGATAATACCACTAATTATAAAATCATTTTTCTTTGTATTTTTTCTATAAAATAAACTTTACAAAAGTAAAATCCTGTTTTTATTACACCTATTATTCACAAGCTTTCAAATTGGACCTAAAGGTGGTTTCAAAAAAAATTTTCAGATAAATGTCAAAAATGACAATTTTCAAAGTATCAAAATCCCCAAAAAATTTTTAATTGCATTTCTGACTCTTGGGATTATATTCGGCAACCCTGCTAAGGCACCCCTATTATCTTCAAGATTTCCAAATGGACTTAAGTATGGTTTCAAAAAAAATTTTCCAGATAAAGGTAAAAAATGACATTTATCTGGGGACTTTGACAATTTCGACATTTGTCTGGACATTCTTTTTTAAACTACCTCTAGGTCTAATTTGGAAACTTGTGAATAATAGGGGTACTTCAGAAGGGTTGTCGGATATGATCCCAATAGTCAGAAATGCAGATAAAAATTTTTTGGGGACTTTGATAATTTGAAAATTGTCATTTTTGTCATTTATCTGAAAATTCTTTTTGAAACCACCCCTAGGTTTAATTCAAAACTTGAGGATAATAGGGGTGTCTCAGGAGGGTTGCCGGATGTGATCCCAATAGTCAGAAATGAAATTAAAAACTTTTTGGGGACTTTGATACTTTGAAAATTGTCATTTCTGACATTTATCTGAAAATTCTTTTTGAAATCACCTCTAGGTCCAATTTGAAAACTTGTGAATAATAGGGGTGATAAATACATGATTTTACTTTTGTAACATTTATTTGATAGAAAAAATACAAAGAAAAATGATTTTATAATTAGTAGTATTATCTATTTTTTTATTTTTTGGGGATTTTCTCAAGCCCTAAATAGGGGTATTTTTGAAATTTTCAAAAAACGAAAAGCGTTGCTCACTTTGATTTTCAATGACGAGTAATTTGATACCTGTAACATATTTTTATATTTTTTCCCCAGGTCGCTAGCGAGGTCCAAAAAATCGGTTAAAAACAGCCTATTTTGCGGTCACTCTTTACCCCATTTGCTGCCCCCTGGCACCCCCTGGGAGGACTAAATTGCAAATCTGACCTCGGATTCATAATCAGCGACCTTGAAAACCCCCGGGGTAGTATTTTCAGTGCCTACAAGCTTTTTCTAAGTTGTAGAAGTAAATTTTAATCTTGTTTAATTAAGTTTACGATGAATTTTGGCTTTTTATGGTCTATTAGACTTTCAAAACCGTATTAAGGGTTGAAATTTCGTGAAAAAAATATTCAAACCATGGTTTTCGATGTATTTTGATCCGTAGAATTTAATTCTGATGTCAAATTAATCGTATCATTCTTCGTTTTTTTAACTCCAAGAAATCATGAAAAACCCGTAAAAAATGGTGTTTTTTTGCATATTTTCTAAACAAATGATGGGGGTGGCTATTTTTTAACTGCAGATTCGGATTCAGCGTCGAAAAATACGTAAGGAAAAGTTGGTCTGGTCAAAAGTACAGG
>JBAGKK010000205.1:345044-356907 GCA_037177015.1 Euceroptres primus
ATAGTTTTTCCATAGATTTAGTCCTTCTGTCGCATCGGCTACTAAGTTGCCATTTTCATCCCGTATTACATCGGTTCCTCTCTGGGAATTACTCTTATAAAATAAAAAACGCTTTTCACTTGTAAATATGTTTAATTTAAATTAGGTAATTAAATTTACACTGTTTTAAAATTCTTGAAATTTCAACCACTTTTCATTTACTGAGATTAAAATTTCATTTACTGTGATTGAAATTTCATTTACTGTGGTTAAAGGTTCACTTACTTTTGGTTGACAATTAGAGACGTGCAGTTTGTTAGATCGAATTTGCAATGCAAATTAATATCTTTCTGGCTGCGCTTAGAACATTGAATTTTTCGAAATTGAGTTTAAATCGAGAAGAAATTTAAACCGCCAAGCTTTCTTTAAATTTAGGATTTCTCGAGATTCAAATCATTCAGTTGCTTTTGACATGAAATCCATCTGAAATAACGATTAAATTTTAGAAATTGGAATGAAAATTCGATCCGATCGAATTTTAGAAATTAGATTGTTAGTTCAGATGGATTTCATTTGAAAACTAACTAAATAATTTCAGTTTCGAGAAATCCTACATTCGAAGTGATTTAATTTGCTCAGATTTCTTCTTGAATTTTTAAAAATTCAGTATTTTAAACGAGGCCAATAAGGTACCAATTTGCATTGAAAATTCCATTTGACGAACTGTATATATATTGAAAATTCTTTCATTTTAGTTGAAAATTCATTACTTTTGCTTGAAAATTCATTTACTTTTGGTTGAAAATTGGTTCAGTTATGGTAATTAAATGTGTAAAACTTTAACTAAAATAATTAAACATTTTTCTAACTGTGGATGAATATCAAAAAAGGAGGATAATTGTATTAGGAACTTAAGAAATGTAGAATTGAATCTTTTTAAATTACTAGAACTAGTTTCACATTATTCAATTACAGTTGGTAGCCCCATCGTTCTCCAACGAAGAGGATCGGTCTATGGAGCAAACGTACCCATGATCACAGGTACAAACAAGAATTCTACATTTATTATATAATTAGAGTCAGTAATTAGTTAAACATTTTAATTAATCATTTAGATAATTAGGAATCACATTCGCTCTCAAGTTTTCTTCTGACTTGCGTTTCTACAAAATAAGAGAATTATACAATAATAGGGTAAACTTGTGAATCGAAGGAATCAGTGATGTATGTAGTTTTTGGTCAGAAAGTTTAGTTCCTGAAAATTAGAAGGGATTTCAAAGTAATAATTGACACAGAAAAAGTGAATGAATAAATTAAGTAGTTTAGCCAATTTTGGATTAGGCATTCAGTAGGATAAATGATTTTTGGCAGACAATTCTTCTAAAGAGAGCTTCTATAGAACAAAAATGATTCCGAAGTAACGTTGAGGCCGAAAAAAATTAATTAAAAAGAAATTAACTAGAAATCAGTAGTGTAAACAGTTTTTAGTCAGACAATAAATCTAGTATTAACTAATTAAAGTTCTATATAAATACAGAGATTACTCCAAAGCAATATTGAAACTGAAAAGCTAAAATATCTAATCAGTAGAATATCCTAATTTTAATCAGACAACTGGTATAAGAGACCCTTTTTAAGTAACTTTTTTTTTGTATAACTCTTTCAAAGTAGGCAATCTAATAGAAAAATCATTTATAAAAAAGAGAGAACTTGTACCTAGATTATTATTCCAGAATAATAACGAGGCAGGAAAAAATATAAAATACGAATCAAAGGAATCAGTCATGTGTGCAGTTTTAGTCAGACAGATTAGTTCCTGAAAATTAGAAGGGATTTCAAAGTAATAATTGATACAGAAAAAGTGAATGAATAATTTAAGTAGTTTAGCCAATTCATGATTGGGCATTCAGTAGTATAAACGGTCTTTTGTCAGGCAATTCCTCTAAAGGGGACTTCTATGGAACAAAAATGATTCCGAAATAACTGTGAGGCCGAAAAAATGTACAAAATATAAATAAATATAAAATTAATTAAAAATCAGTAGGATAAACCGATTTTAATTAGACAAGAAGTCTAGTAATAATTAAATAAATTCCTATATAAAAACAAATTACTCAAATGCAATAATGAAATTTGCAAAAGCAATTTTGATCAGACAAGTAAAGAGAGACACTAATTAGAGCCACTTATGTATTTTTTCTTTAATTTTTGTACAGAACTTGTGAACGACAGCAACGTACAATTTTTGGATCAGGATGACGACGATGACCCCGACACTGAGCTCTACCTCACTCAACCATTTGCTTGTGGCACTGCCTTTGCTGTCAGTGTACTCGACTCTCTAATGTCGACGGTAAAATTATTAATTTTTAAAATTAATAATTAATCAAAACAATAAATAAATTATTAATTCTTCACGCAGTATTTTTAAGTAAAACCCTACTTGCTTTTCAGACATACTTCAATCAAAACGCACTGACGCTTATTCGATCGCTGATCACCGGTGGAGCAACACCTGAACTTGAATTAATTCTGGCAGAAGGTGCTGGCTTAAGAGGTGGTTATAGGTGCGTATAAATAATTTCAAGAAGTTGACTAAAGCAGTATAACAAAAGCAATATATTTAAGATTTTATAAACTGTGTCAATGACTGACAAAAGTAACAGAGCTTTTTTTATCCTTGAGAATTTTTGTCTGACTTTAAAACTCTTAATTCAAACTTAAAAGGATCCCTAATAGATCATTTAAAAAAACGCTGACACATAGAGTATAAAATTTTAATTAATGTCAGACATGTTTCTGGTGTGTGGTGGAAGTTATAATTCGGAAGTAGATCTGAAAGCTTTCCAAATGGAACGCTAGAGTTTTAGGGTCGTAAAAGAGTAAAAAGAGTTTATGGACCCTGCAGCAGCACGAAACGATAAATAATGGTTATCTCTTTTTATTTTACAGTACGGCAGACAGTCTTTCAAACAGAGATCGTTGTAGAGTTGGACAAATCTCACTGTACGATGGGCCATTAGCCCAGTATGGCGAGGGAGGCAAGTACGGTGATCTCTTTGTCGCAGCATTAAAGTCTTATGGAATGCTGTGTATTGGTCTATACAGGTACAGGTACCGGACTTTCTTTCCTTCGATGGTATTTATTGGATTACCCCACGTTATATAATGGATTTTTGACGATATTTACTACACTACCACTATTTTTTTGATTATATTGTTACTGCCGTTTATTATTATATTATACCGACTTTTTTAATTTTTTGGCGCACATGTTTTGCATTTTGCGTTTTTGCATCACGCCACAAAAAAAAAAGAAAAACATGCCATGCGACGATCGTAAGTTGCTCCATCCAAAAAATATCATTTCTGAAATTTTTTGTCTTCGTCACGTCTATTTGTTTAGCGTTTAGTTGCTCTCGCAAAAGTTTAGTTTAGTTTAGTTCTCTTTTTATCTTTAGTTTAGCTTGGGTGTGGCAAATCTAATCTGAATTATCGGGTTAATACTTTTTTCAAATTCATAGGTTTCGAGATACGAGCTCATCTTGCGACGCCTCTTCCAAGAGATACGTCATTACTAATCCTCCTGATGACTTCACGCTTCTACCTACTGATCAGGTAATCAACATTTTAATTTATAAAGTTTGAACATATTATGTAATCCCAACAAAAACATGCTACATGCAAAGAGTTGGTCAAGTTAAGAAAAAAATGTGTATATTACAATTCGTGAGATAAAAAATAGTTTGCCGAGTGAAATATACAACTTTTTTAAAATAAAGAAAAATTATAAAATAAAATTTCTTAATGGAAGTAAAAAAATTAATTTTAATAGGAGCATTATTTCTCAAGTGTACACAACCCAAAAAGTGAACTTCTCCGATCGGGCTCAAATTTACAAATGGATGGCACTGCAAAAAAAAAAGATTGATCAGTTTGGATGAAAGCTCGCCGAAGTGGAGGGGGTGCAATTTTTGTACTTTGCGCAAAGAGCCTCTATTTCCGATATAAATATCTTTTTATCTATGGCATGTAAAAAAATTTGACCCCAACGTTTTCGATAGATTTTTTCCCATTATTTCGAATGAAACAAAAAAAAAATTGAAAAATTCAAAATTTAGCCATCATTTTTCAAAATCAAAAATATTTCTGATTTTTTTTAAGTTCGATCCTTTTTTTCTTTTTTTTTGAACTGAAAGTAAGGCTTGAGATACTTTCAGATCCTTGAATAGCAAAATGTCGTTTTTTGTTGTTTTCAAAAAATTGAATTTTAAGTAACCTAGTTTTAAAAAAATTTTTCTCTGCACGAAAAAAATTCGGAAAATTTTTTGCATGTACAGTTTTTGATAACAAACAATATTGTAAACATGGAAATTCAAAAAAAATTGTGTTGACTAGAATTTTTTCAAAATTTTTAAAAATTTGGTTAAAAAATTTTTTTACAGTTATCAAAAACTGTACATACAACAAGTTTTCCGAATTTTTTTCGTGCATAGGAACATTTTTTTAAATTACCAGGTTAATTGAAATTTAATTTTTCGAAAACAAGAAAAAACGACATTTTGCTATTCAAATATCAGAAAATAAGTATCTCAAGCTTTATTTTTGGCTCAAAAAAAAGGGTCGAACTTGAAAAAACTCAAAAATAGTTTTGTTTTCAAAAATGAAGCCTAAATTTTAAAATTTTTCAAAATTCTTTTTGTTTCATTCGAAATGGGAAAAAATCTATCGAAAACGTTCGTGTCAAAATTTTCTTTTCCAATTATCAAAAACTGTACATACAACAAATTTTCCGAGTTTCTTTCGTGCATAGGAAAACTTTTTTAAATTTACCAGGTTACTTAAAATTTAAGTTTTCGAAAACAACAGAAAATGACATTTTGCTATTTAAGGATCTGAAAGAATCTCAAGCTTTATTTTTAGTTTTCTAAAAAAGGAAAAAAAGCGTCGAACGTAAAAAAAATCAAAAATATTTTTGATTTTCAAAAATGATGGCTAAATTTTGAATTAAAAAATTTTTTTTGTTTCATTCGAAAGAATTGGAAAAAATCTATCGGAAACCTTAGGGTCAAAATTTTTTTTGGGGGTGAAATTTGTTTTGCGCAAAGTACAAAAATTTCACCCCCTCTACTTCGGCGAGTTTTTAACCAAACTGTTCAATCTTTTTTTTTTGAGTGCTATCCAATAGGACTAAATTTTTTGTAAATTTGAGCCCAATCGGAGAACCTCATTTTTTGGGTTGGGTACACTTGAGAAATAATGCCCCATAGATATATTGGAAAAAAAATTAGCAGAATTTAATGTCAATAAATGTATTGAAAATGAAAACAATCTTTAACATCGCAAGATTGATTAATAATTTAATTTAAAAAATTCTGTAAATTAAAATTTTTTTATTGAAATTAATTTTTTTTTCTTTCATTAAAAAATTTTTAAAAAGTTGTAAATTCACTTGGCAAAATATTTTTTATCTCACGAATTGTAGTTTATGCCTCATAATAATAATTAAACTTTAATATTTTAAAATGTTTTTTTCATTATGGGTCATAAAAATTTAAAAATTATCATGTTTAATCTTTGCTCACTTCTAGAGCCAGATCTATTGAACCGATTTGCCTGAAAATTGGGCGGTATATCCACAACATCATATTCTTGATTCATTTTTGAGCATTTTTTAATATGTTCATTATTTACAGAGATATTGATTATTTTGTCAATTTTTTTTGTTGAATTTTTTGTAAAAAAATTTTTAAATAATTTTTTTTCATAAAAAATTTTTTATCTCTGTAAATAATGAATGTATTAAAAAATATTTAAAAGTAAGTCAGGAATATGACGTACAATATATACCATCCAATTCTCATTATTTACAGAGAAATTTATTATTTTGTCAATTCTTTTTGTTGAATTGTTTATGAAATCGTAAATATCTCTGTAAATAATGAATATATTACAGAAAATTTAAAAGTAAATCAGGAATACGATGCACAATATATAACATCCAATTTTCATGATTTACAGAGATATTGATTATTTTGTCAATTCTTTTTGTTGAATTTTTTATAAAATCGTAAATATTTCTGTAAATAATGAATATATTAAAAAATCTTTAAAAGTAAACAGGAACATGACACACAATATACACCATCCAATTTTCATGTGAATCGGTCCGATAAACTAGGCTCTAGCTGTAAGCAAATATTTCAAAAACCAATTTTTCGAATAAAATATTTAAAATCTTTGAAATTATTTGTCGTATTAAAAATTCCTGTAAAGTACATGTAAAAAACGTTGCTCACTGCTACAGTAAAAAATCTATCTGGCCCATTTGCATGAAAATCGGGTGGTATATTTTCAATGTCATATTCTTGATTCGTTTTTAGGGATTTTTCAATATGGTAATTAATTACAGAGATATTGATTATTTTGTAATTTGTTTTTTTATAAAATCTTCAATATCTCATAAAATAATAAAGATATCAAAAAATCCTTCAAAATTAATCAAGAAAATGACGTTGCGCATATACCATCTAATTTTCATGCAAATCGGTAGCTATAGCAGTGAGCAAAGATCTGAAATCCTAATTTTTTAAGGTTTCCCCGTGTGTACATTTTAATACAACTCTTATGGGGCCCTGATTAATTTTCCCTTTAATTATTAGGGTCCTAATTAAAAAACCGAGAGAACTAATAGGGATCGCGTTAATTTGATTACGAAAAATTATTAGGGACCTTAAAATGGCGTTCTGACGAGGCCCTAAACAAGTGCCCATGTGCCTAAATTATAGAAGCATGTGCCCAAGTGCCCGATTATTATGCATTTTCATGGACCCCTTTGGTGATTCCTTCATGGGCCTATCCAGTTTACCATAAAAACGGAAAAATTAAGGATGCCACATTAGAATAACAATGAGAGACACGTGTGGTCCACGTGAGGCCCTGACCAGGAAATTTATCTAATTTTTACGCGAGGAAAACTGTTGTAGCCCTTACAGGAGTTCCATTTTCAATAGGGATTATTGGGGCAATTTCCATTAGTGAAAGTCTTACAATTTTGAAGCTACGAATTTTTAAATAGAGTGAAATTAATTTTTTTTTATCAGGATCAGCTGGCGTTTAAATTTTATAAAAGTCGGTCAAGAATGATGGCTACAATCCAAAGAACGTTGTATATGTGAGGCACTAAGAACGATAAATAGATAAAGCCCAATTTTTCGAAAATCGTTTTTTTGCAGTTTCAAGTACTTTAGATTAAGACCTATCGATAAATATTAGACACATGTAAAAAAATTTATTTTGCCACAAGACATAGTTATTAGTTACAGTTGAGGTACTTGTGGAGAAATGAGTATGACAACTGGGTAAAGCCTATTTTGTTTTCCATGCCCTTTACTATACATTTTTTTTTTAAGTTTGCAAAGCTTTAAAGTGTAGGTCATAAAGATCATTTGCTTCTATAATTTTCTCACAATTTTCTATTTTGAATCCTGTCACAGAAAATGTTTTGTGGTCTTCCTGTAAAATTTCATTTTTGGGCTTTACCTAGTTGTCATTCTCAGTGCCTCCTGTATATCTATTGTAACGGTTTCCTATTCGCCAGGGATAAATGACTAAATATTAAATGCTTTATTTTAATTCAAAGCTTCTCAATTCATAATCACTAGTTATTTTAACCTGTTTTTTTGGATGATTCAATTTATTTAAATCATATTTCATTTTTTAAATCAAAAAGCTGTAGCTTCGAGTGCGAATTGATAGAATTTCGTCGAACAATTATTTTCTCTTTAAGCTAATTTATTATGTCCTGTGTCTTATGCCAAATATTATAAGAATTCATTCTCAAAGAAGAAAACTAGTCGTTGCCGTGTATTTATTGAGAAATGGTAAAAAAATCGCACTAAAACACATAATCAGGAATTTCGTTTTGACAGTTCATTATTTTCGTCCATCAGTTTGGCATTACTTAAAGTTTTCGGCTGTAATCGGGTCGAAGGGGGATCGATATCTCCCTTCATGAAGAGAAATAACCAGTTCGACAAATTTTAAGTTATGTTGGTGTTTTTCAACGAAAATTGATATTTTTAAAGAAAAATCATTACTCTTTGATGGAAAATTACAAGTTCACAAAATATGATGTTAGGTTACCGTTTTTCAAGGGAAATTAATATTTTTATTGAAAAATCATTACCTCTGAATCCTCTGAATGGAAAATTACAATTTCGTAAAATTTTAGGTTATGGGTTTTTCAATGGAAATTAATGTTTTTATAGAAATATTAGTACCTTTTGATGGAAAATTGAAATTTGTAAAATTTTAGGTTATATTAGGGTTTTTCGAGGGAAGTTAATAATTTTATTGAAAAATCAGTACCTCTTGATGGAAAATTACAAGTTTGTAAAATTTTGGTTTATGTTAGGGTTTTTTGAGGAAAATTAATACTTTTATAGAAAGATCAGTACCTTTTGATAGAAAATTACAAGTTAGTAAATTTTTAGGTTATGTTAGGGTTTTTCAAGGGAAATGAATACTTTTATAGAAACATTTTGATGGAAAATTACAAATTTGTAAAATTTTAGGTTACGTTATAGTTTTTCAGCAGAAATTGATATTTTTGTTTCCATAAAAGTATTCATTTCCATTTAAAAAAAACCTAACATAACCTAAAATTTTACAAACTTGTAATTTTCTATCAAAAGATACTGATATTTCTATAAAAGTATTAATTTCCCTTGAAGAACCCTAACTTAACCTAAAACTTTACGAATTTATAATTTTCCATTAATAGGTACTGATTTTTCAATAAATATATTAAGGGTATTTTATACATAATGACTTCACGAATTACCGACCGATTTTTTATTTACATTAAGCAGAGGTTTATTAAGAGAGGAATGCAAATATAATGCTGAAATTTTGGGAAATAATAAAGAATATATTTAGGCATCGATATCTGGAGCGCTTTAGTTTTTATTTCGAAAAAAAATCAAAAATAATTTTTTTTCAGAATCAAAATTGAAACGCAACAGATATCAATTCCTTGATAGAGTCTTTATTATTTGCTCGAATTTCAGCATTATATTTGCATTTCTCTCTTAATAAATCCGCTGAATGTAAGTCAAAAATCGGTCGGTAATTCATGAGATAATTTTGCATCGCATACCCTTAACTTCCCTCGAAAAACCCTAATATAACTTATAATTTTACAAACTTTAATTTTCCATCAAAAAGTACTTATGTTTCTATAACAGTATTAATTTCCCTCGAAAAACCCTAACATAACCTGAAATTTTACATACTTGAAATTTTCCATCAAGGGATAATGATGTTTCTTTAAAAATATCAATTTTTGTTGAAAAACACTAAAATAACTTAAAATTTGTCAAACTGGTTATTTCTCTTCATGACATGTGGCCACTTTCAAAAAGAATTTTTTATTCGTTTTTTAATATCGTCGTTACCGACTTCATTGACTTTTAATAACGGGCACTCCTATCTTATAAACTCGTACTTCTTTGTTTCAATTTTTGGGGAAAATAAACTTTGGGAGAATTAAAATTTGGGGAAATCGAGATGGTACCGATCTTCAAAAACTCATCATCTTCAAATCTCTCCAAACGTTCAAAACGTTTGGAGAGAAAAAACAAATTCCCTCCCGGTTCCCGAGAACCTAATCAGCACTCAAAATTCACAATTCTTCAGAATCTTTTTTTCGTTCTGACAGTGAATTTAATTCTTAAATTTTAGCTCAGCTATGTGTTACTTTTAATCTTCACGAGCAACCAATGCACAAGATTAGCTGCGGCCTCGAAACCGATTATGACGACTCACACGTACATGAGTGCCTTGATAATCGCAGGTTACTTAAGCTTCAGTTGGCTTGTATTGTTCATGGGATTAAACAACCTGAGTTACTAGAGTTCAAATTCTGGCAATCCGTCCAACTGAGCTCCCAGCGTATGGGTTGAAAATTCGAAGTCAACTTAAAGGCCGATCCTACTTTTCTGGTAGCGATCGAAAATAACAAACAGTGTAGTCTCTCGACGTTCAATATGCTTTGGAATTTGAAAATCGTGGTTTTCGATTTTCAAAATAAAATACAAGTTGCTAAATCTGTGATATTTGGCAACTCCTAAGACCCTAATTTTTCCTGACGGAAGGACTGGGAGACAAAAGCTTTCAAAAATTCTCAAGAATGGAGAGCAGCGGAAGTTAGGTGCCCCTTCTTGCGCCAGACTTCATGAACTTCTCTTAAATAGAAAAATACGCTTCTCACCTCGTAGAGAGGATCAAAACGTAAAAGGCCGAGACCTGATAGCGAGCCGCTTTCACCGTTTTGGGCCTCTGGCCTCCCCACTATTGGTCCCCGGTATTTCCGGCGCGTGGCATTTCTCGATTCGCACGGTCATCGATCTGCTTTCCCAATCGGGTGGATTTTTCTCTTACTCTTTGATCGATTTTGCGCGCCCTTTTTTCTTTCGGCCGTGAATCTTTGGCGCCTTTTCTCCCCCTCTCCTTAATTCTATTGGTCGGATCTCTTGACATTTTTGGCGCTATTTTCTCCCGCTGAATATTTATTTCCCCGCGCATTCAATTATTGCTTCTGTCTGGAATATTCTAGAACCGTCTCGTTTCTCAGTATCGTACCATCTTTTGTCTCGTGCCCTTATTTTTAAATTGATATTTAATAATTTAATATTTAATTTTTCTTATTGCTTTTCTTATTTTATTTTTATAGTAATTAATAACTTATTATTGAGGCTCATTCGGACCGTCTCACTATGAATGTTCGAGATAAGGATTATCGGTAGCATTTTTTCAGTATGCGCATGATATTAAATAAATCTATTGTTTAATTCTTTAATATTGAATATTCCTTTTTTTTTTGTCATCCAGGTCTTTGTGCTCATGCAGTTCGATCCAGGCTTGGAGTACAGGCCAAGTAGAGGAGCCAGAGGGAAGGACGATGCCTCCTGACTGTTGCTGTGTAGCGCCCTCACCGACGGACCTTATTCCTACATCTAAATCATCGTAGAGACTTCATGCCATCTATCATCCCCAGGATACTTCTTCAGCTTCTTCTCTTCATCACTAATCCACAATTTTTACAAAGTCACCCATTAAAAAAAAAACACTTTCATCGGAATTCTCATTAAAAATTTTATCCCAAGACAGCGTTTTAAAATTTCATTAATTCACTAATAGTCTCTCCGTGCCAAGACATAAATCCCAGATTGTTTGAATTGCCATCCGAAAAGGAAGAAATAAAGGAAAAATAAAAAAGAACAGGAAACCCCTGAGGAAAAGAAGTACCAGAGGTAGAGGAAATGGAAGAAGATGAAGGATGCTGGGCATATGGCATGATTGATTTTGGTCCAAGGGCTGCTACACGTCCCTGTAAACAAAAGTTTTCGACCCCCCAATTGAGGGGCACGAAGGACTTAATAGTATATAAAGATATATGCAAATACGTAGCCACGGCTTCGACTGCCGTCGCTGAGTGATCACAATTCGACTGGATGACTTTTATCGAATGTGAAGAACGTTCTAAGTTCAAAGGATTTTCCACTCCCCAACCCTCTCCATCCTTCTGTCCCCAGCGGTTTAAGGAAATAAGGAAAAAATGCCAAGGAATTGGCACTCCCGAGGAGCGTCGATATTGCAGCTGTCACTCGATCCTGAGACACCATCGTGTCGAAAAACTTCACCCTCAGAAGGAAAAATTTCCAGTGATGAAAAAGAGGGAAGTTTGGAAGAGAAAAAAGAGTGCGGGACTACATAATCTTACCTCGTGTGTCTTGTTTAGGACTAATGAAACTCTCAATCAAGCACTTTGTACAGGATCTATATATACAGATGATATATATATATATATATATATATATAT
>JBAGKK010000205.1:610086-622483 GCA_037177015.1 Euceroptres primus
TTTAGCTGACTTACAATTAGATTCCAATTTTTTAATAATTCAAGAATCACTTGGAAAGAATATGGGGTCTTTTAGTAAGATTCCAAAGTAGTTTGGTTTTGAAGGAAAAGAATATTGATTCAAAGAATTTCCTAGATTCTTTTCGTCTAAAAAATATCTAGCCTTTATCGCAATCCTGGAAACTCTGGCTTAAAAGGAGATTTGGTTACAATTTTATGGCTTTAGCAGACTTATAATTAGATTTCAATTTTTTAAGACTAGTTTATTCTGGAATTCAAGAATCACTTAGAAAGAATCTGGGGTCTTTTATTAGGATTCTAAAGCAGTTTAATTGAAAGGAAAAAAATACAAGTTCTAGGGAATTCCTATTTTCTTTTTTTTTTCTTTCTAAAATTCTAGAATGCCTAGTTCTTATTAGAATCCCGAAAACTCTGGCTTTAAGGGATTTTTTAAAAATAACTTTAGGGGATTTACTTTAATTTTATAGATTTTATATCTTCAGCAGACTTAGACTCCTATTTTCTAAGACTGTAGTTTAATCAATCCGGAATAAAGAAGGAATCGCATTGAAAGATTCTGGAGCCTTTTAAAAGATGTCAATGTCCTTTTCCCTTGAGGGAAAGGAATGCAAGTTCAGAGTAGTTGCAATTTTCTTTTCTTTTAATTTTATGTCTTTAACGAATTCTGGAATCTGTAAGACAATTTCAAGCCCCTTTTTTGATTGAGAAGGAAAAATTCAGAAGAGCTCCTAATTTGTTTTATTCTTTAAGGTTTAAGTTTAAGTTATTACTTTCTGTTCTTTCTTTAAGGTTTAAGACATTCAGATAGGTTTGTCCTGTTGAAAAAATTTCCACAAAAGGGTGGAAAGAATTGTTCCTTTTAAAGGAACTTCTTCTGCAATAATATTTAAAATAATATACCATGCAAATAAGATGACAATATTGTCTATAACATCTGTTCAATATTCTTTATGACTGTGTAATTTTATAGACTTGAAGTTTGAGTTTCTGGCTCGCAAGGTTCTTTCCTTCTATCCCTACTCTTTGGGAATAATCTGTTAAATAATTCTGATATGATCGATTTAGTACTCTCTGGCCTGACTGAATATCAAGAGCAAAAGTATTGATGTTTGTTTGAGAATCATTATCGACAGCCATCTCTATGAGAAATAAGTCTATAGTTTATTATGTACAGAGTACGTTGAACTCGAGACAGAGTCTACCTGTCTGTTCCCATCATACGAATGTTGACCTTTAGTTTTATTCACGACGATCGTACCAATTTAAGTGATTTCATCCATTCTGACGAATAATATAGAGAAAGGTCTAGGTGTCCTTACGTTTTATTTTTAACCCTGAGTCAAGTAAAAGTCGGTGTCTTGAAATCGAATGTCTTCTTAAAAATTTACTGATTCAATGGTGAGAGATTTATTGAATTATAGAATTATAAACAAAAATTTTAATTCAACTTGGTAAAATTTCAAATTCAGGACAAAATTTTTTTTATTTTATTCGACTAATCAAATTCTTGAACTATAATTTTCAAGTTGTTTGTGCTCTAATTAATAGAAATGATGGTAACTAACGTAGGAAGTAATTGAAGCTAATTTTATTGAAATTGCTTACTACTTCTGATTCGTCGCGATTTATTTTTTCCCTCGCAATTGGTCTTTAATAACGATTTCGAGTGGTACGTTCTTGAATTTTTTCCGTGTAACAAATTCAATTGTAACCAATAAACGTGCGGACTTGTTATGCATTGAAATTCCAGACAAGCGTGACTGATCGTAAAATCACCCGGCAGTTACAAAGCGGGATGCTCGGTGATTGTATTACAGATATGTAGTCTTTTTAAAGAGAGGAAGAGAGAGATAAAGAGACTTTCATTTCTGCCGAAGGCATCACTCCAATTCTTTCCAATATGATTTATTGACAATTTTTTCAATTCTGAGTTGGAAAAGACTTCTCTCAAAAAGGAAACCTCGAATTTTATTCATTCAAATTATTTGAAATTAAATATCCTAAATGTGGCATATTTTTCTTCCACAGAGTTATTTTTTAGACTCCTTCCTATCATTGAAAAGTATTGTTTTGCCTCGAATTATCCTTTGAACAACCAAGAAACTATATTAATAACCAAGGAGCTAATATTAAATATGTTAGCTCTTGCTTTTTTCGCATTCTTATTAAACTACAAACAAGAATTAATTTAAATAAATCTTGTTGGTCTCACACCAACAATAAAAAAAACTTGACGTGAATGTCCGTAGAAACACGAAAGCGGAACTGGATTAAACCGGAACCGAACTTGGCCTCCAAAGGATTGAGTTCAGGAGCAAAATATCAGTTACAAAGTCGTGGATTAAACTTGACACTATAATTACAAGTTCGACGGATTATTTGAGAAAAAAATCTCTTAAGCCAAATGCTAAAGAGGTCTTAGAAAAATTCCAAGTTGTCTAGGAACGAATCAAGGACAGGTAGATTTTGCGATAGTCTCTACTTCGTTCGCCAAGGTCGGACAATGCGTGACGTCAGAGTGCGTTGACTTCTGAAGGTTTGACCTCGTGTTCCTCTTCTTCTTCACCTGCCCCCTTCACCACTTCCCTTTTCCATCACCAAGCCTTGTCTTTTTTCTTCTTCCATCTGCCGTGATTCCCTCCTTTATTCTCCTGTGGTGATGTGGTCCTTCGTTTTTTTTCATCCTTTCCTCCTTGAAGAGGTGGTTGCCATAGACGTGGGCACACCAAACGGTATTTAAAGCCAACGAATCTCGGTTTGAGTTACAAGCGAGACGACGAAATCGCCTGAAAAAAAAGATGCCAAAACAAAAAAATAAATATCTGCCAGGTTCAGCGCTGGAGAGACAGTTTTATGGCAAAGAAAACAGAAAGGAACGTTCTTTTTGTTGGACTCCGAAATACATAAAAATAAGTTCCTTTTGCCTGCTCCTGTCTGTGAGTCAGGCAGCTTTGTTGTCGCAAAAATATACCTGGGCTAGAAGAAAAAATACTGCGAAAAATATTGCTGGCGTAAAAGAAATCATACGACTATATTTATTGAGTCTTGAGTCTGTGCTTCTTAAAAGATGAACAAAAATTCCAGCTGATTTCTTGGAATTTAATCTTAAAAATTACTTGAATGAACATAAATGAACGCACCAATTCAATATCTGATGGAGATTTTATTTCCCTGTTCCTCTTTTGTTTGTTTGGAATTATTTTTAACAGAAGAATTGAAATAAGGAATGGAGATGCAAATTTGAGGAGTGAGAACCCTGACTAAAACGAAAAGCTCACCTTTTTCAGTACTAGAGCTGCAGTAGTTGGCAGCCAATAGATTGAGATTAAATTAGGTTAAGTTAGTTTTGAAGGATATATTCTGATGTGATGTTTCATTTGAAGGTCTTATATGCACAGGTGAAGGTGGTTAAATTCAGCTACATGTGGACGATAAACAACTTCAGCTTTTGCCGGGAAGAGATGGGAGAGGTTCTCAAGTCATCCACGTTCTCGGCTGGAGCCAACGATAAACTTAAATGGTGAGACTCATTTTATTTTATAAAAAAATTCACCATGAATCTTAAATCAAGTTCTTTCTCCAAAAAGAAAAATTTTAACCTGACGCTGATTTATTATTCTCATTGTAGCCAGAAAAAAAAAACTAAATTGTAGTACAATATTTGCTTATTCTTTAATTAGTTTTCACACCTCTGAAATTTTGGAGCACTTGGTTGATAAAGTCGAGATAAAATTATTTCATTTGTTTGATTGTTATTTTCGTTGCTTTTAAATTGATCATTGATAATTCTAGCGAAAATAATTTGTTTTTAGGTAAGAAACTGGAAAGTGAAATCTATTTGTTTCTTGAGTTTGCTCTAGTATTGATATGTAAAAAAATTCGAAAAGTCAATTTTCACATAAAACTAATACCTTCTCATATGATGATGAGAATGTAAAAATATTAGTTTCTAGCTCTCGAGAAATAATTAATGTAAATCCTAGAAAATTGTTATGAAATTTATTTTTAGTGATTTAAGAAAGAGAGAGATTTTAACAGTTTAAAAGTCAAGAAAGAGAGAAATTTTAACAGTTGAAAAGTCCAGAAAATATGTTCATGTCTATTTTTCTTCAGATCTGTGTTTACCTGAATACAAAAATCGATGGTAGTTCAAACATAATAAGTTAGGGTAGGTGCTATCGATTTATAAGCCTGATGGATACACGTGGCAAGGTCATGTACGGAGACTCCAATCTAAATTATAATTTGCTGCAATTGTATTATTAAGAAATAATTTTGGAAAAATGCAACTAGATACAAATTGGATAAAAATATCTGCATACCTAATTAAATTGAAGACATGGGAATGACAATTTAGGAGCCAACTTTAAATGGTCTTTACCGAGTTGTTATTTTCATGTCTTCAATTGTATAAAACAAAAATTAAAATTAATTAAAATGACTAAAACGAAATACAGTTTTAAAAATAAGGGAAAACACTTTGCTCCAAATGGATTTACTTTAACTGATTAGAGAAATTTTGGAAAGTACTAACTTTGATGTGAGGTCAACTTTTGCGCTACTCCACTTTCTTCTATTCGACTTTTACTCTACTACTTTTCCAAAGTGTTGTTTAACGAATCGGTGCTTGTAAACGTTTCACTTTCTGACGATATGTAGAATGAAATGAAAAATTCAACGATCTTTATATAATAAAATTTGACTTCAGTATCTTGACTTAATAGATATTTTATATTTTGATTTATAAAACCGTTTTAAACAAATTTTTCTTTTTTTTAGGTGCCTACGAGTGAATCCTAAAGGCCTGGATGAGGAAAGCAAAGACTACTTATCCCTGTACCTCCTTCTCGTTTCTTGCAACAAGTCTGAAGTTAGAGCAAAGTTCAAATTTTCTATTCTTAATGCCAAAAGGGAAGAAACCAAAGCTATGGGTAAGTCATACTTTGTATGTTTACTTTTAAAATTTGTTGTAAGAGAGTTTCTCTTTCAACTACTAAATGAAATATTATCTTTTTCCAGAGAGCCAACGAGCGTACAGGTTCGTTCAAGGAAAGGATTGGGGTTTCAAAAAATTCATCAGAAGAGACTTCCTATTAGACGAAGCCAACGGACTTTTGCCAGACGACAAACTCACGATATTCTGTGAGGTATATACCTTTGTATGTTGTTAATAAATTTATTTAACACTCAGTTGCACTGAGAAAGGATTTTTGAAATTTGAAACTTCTGCTTTTCAGGTCAGTGTGGTGGCAGACAGTGTCAACATCTCGGGACAAAGTAACACGATACAATTTAAAGTACCTGAGTGTCGACTACCTGATGATCTTGGATCACTTTTCGAAAACCAAAAATTCAGCGACGTCACGCTTACCGTCTGTGGGAGGGAATTCCAAGCACATAAAGCAATCCTCGCCGGTAAGAATTGATCTAATGATTTTTAATTCATTTTAAAATTCTTAAGAAACTAAGTAATTTCTCATTTTTTAGCACGAAGTCCCGTTTTCTCGGCGATGTTCGAGCACGAGATGGAAGAACGAAAGCAGAATCGAGTCGATATCACGGACGTGGATCACGAGGTTTTGAGAGAGATGTTGCGATTCATTTACACCGGGAAGGCAACTAATTTAGAGAAGATGGCGGACGATCTTCTGGCCGCTGCGGATAAATATGCGCTCGAGAGGTTGAAAGTGATGTGCGAGGAAGCACTCTGCACAAGTTTAGCCATCGAGAATGCAGCAGACATTCTCATTTTAGCCGATCTTCATAGCGCCGATCAACTCAAGGCGCAAGCCATAGACTTCATTAACACGTTAGTATTTCTACTCAAATTTTCTGCGTAGCATATTCTTTCCAATTTCAGGCATTTGGCCCTGAGAAGCCTGCAATTTATAAAATTCAAATTGCATCAAACTGCATTGAATGCATCAAATACATTCAATCTGCATTAAATGGCTTCTTTGAAAAATACAGATACTTATGCAGATTTTCTTTTTCAGTCATGCGACGGACGTAATGGAAACAGCAGGGTTTAAGTCGATGATAAGTTCGCATCCCCACCTGATAGCGGAGGCATTTCGAGCCCTTGCCACCCAACAGATCCCACCGATTGGCCCGCCGCGGAAACGAGTCAAACAGAGCTGAAAACAGTCACCTCTGACTCCGGGTACGACTACCACATCACCCCCTCCCCTCTTACATCCTTCTTGACTTTTATGTACAGTGATATTTCGTAGTGCTAAATAAATGTTTCCTAGTGCGCCACTCTCTGGTCCACTTAAAACGAAAAGAAAAAGTAAAAAACTAAAAAAAAGAGAGAAACGAAAGAAGGGATGAATCGACGACGCGCCCAGAAGAAGGTCCAGTCGCCAAGAAACGTCAAGTTGGCAACAGGCGCTCACGTCAGGACTCTTGTGTTTAGTGAGTGTAAGTGGCTGGTAAAAAAAAAACAGTTTGGAAAGCGAGATCGTCTCGCAACGATTTGGCCACTTGACGCGGTGGAATTCGTCTTCTTCGTGTGGCGCGATCAAAGAAATCCTCCTCGGACGGACAACGCCGACGCGTCTCAATCGATGTCCAAGACTTGAATGGACCTCATTGCTCTTCACTCTCGTGGGCGTTGCGGGACAGGACCAACCACCAGAGGACCAAGACGATCGGAGCTCGCTAGTTGCCACGAGACGACACAAAAGTTGTGATAGGCGTCGGCCAGACGATTGTAACCATTTTGTTCCTTTTTCAACGGATCAAACCACTCCCCTCGCCTTCTACGGGAGGGGAATTAGATACTTTGTTTATTACCGATAGTGATTTTTAATTGTAAATCATACAACTCTTCCAACATGGAAAAATGATTCTAGTTAGCGTTTTTTATGATCTCTTTTCTCTCGATATGTATGATGGTTACTGCGGTTATGACTCTCAACGCTGCGCGACATGTGGCCCCCCTGTATTTTTGTATATTTTTGGCCTGCAGACATCCCGATAATATCCTCGATATCTAGGCAGTCTTTATTTCTTTCGACTCTAGCATCTTAGCTAAACGGCTGGTTTGAATTTTTACACTGTACGTCTGCTAAATACCCTCGGGATTGCACATTTAATTTCTTAATGAAATTAAAAAAACTAAGTATTGTTTCGCCAGAAAATCAATTGGACATTTAGTTAAAGATTTAAATATGTATATTGAAATAAAATTTTTATTTCATGGGATGAATTCTGTTCAAAATAGTCGCACCCGAGGGAAGAGCTTGATTTTTTGTAGTACAGTGTTCTTAAATTAAATTTAGGGTTGTCCATAATTTGTTGGATGTTGAATTTTCTGAGGGTTGTTCTTTATACGAAGCGAGGTCGAATTCCAATGTGCGGAGATGACTGCAGTTGAAAAACTGAAAGTTCGTACCGGTTGGAATTCGCATTGCAGGGACGTTACTAGTAATTGAAACGGGTGGATAAAAAACAGTGCGCAAGTCGTATAGTAAACTTTAGTCAATTACGCTAAGGGAATATTAACTGTTTTTCTGTAATTAACTGTTAAACTCGCAAAATTACGTGGTGAATAAACTGAATTATGGGCAACCAGAGGCAACGATAATCATCGTTTAGTACTAAACTGGCTTCCCGATTCCCCGACTTAGTTTTATCGAATATCGAATACTTACCATTACGTTAACGATGAATATTAATGCCATACGTGTTCTGTGATAAGTCCATTATTGTAGTTGCATCTGCGTCTCTGCTCCTGTTCTCGTTTCTTTACGTCGCGTCCTTTAAACAATTCTGGCAGCCAGTGAAGTTATCTATATGCAGCAACTATTGCCGGACAGTCCCAAAGTTAGCTCGCTAACTGGTTTTATTTTAACATTTTCACCAGATTGTACGCGTACATATCTGCTTAATTTTATGACTCGAACCAAGCTAGTTTCATTAGAAACGAAAAAATAATTCACGTTTTTTCCTCTTTTTTTACAGCTTAAGCTCAACTCGCATTCCTTGAATTATGTCATGGATACCGAAAAATTCTGGTGTTCTATATTTCTTGAAGCAGTTTTAAAGATTTTCAAAAAATTCAAAACTTGGACAAACTTTTATGAAACGTATGTTTTATCATGTTTCTCTGTGTGTGCGTTTCTTTGGGACTGTGGGATAATTTCTTAAGAAACTCGTAATGTTCAATGTTTCAACTGAACCGCCGATGTTATACGAATGACAATTTGAGAAAATTTATCGTCGATAGCGATCTGCAGCAAGAATATATGAGTGTATGACTGGATAATTTGATAAACTAAGTACAATTAAGACAAGCGTTACCTCATCATTGAAAACAGTACGAG
Source organism: Euceroptres primus (assembly GCA_037177015.1). Lineage (NCBI taxonomy): Eukaryota > Metazoa > Arthropoda > Insecta > Hymenoptera > Figitidae > Euceroptres > Euceroptres primus. Next base: position 618,437 of record JBAGKK010000205.1, read on the forward strand.
TGCGTCATGGATTACCACTGGAGCTTCGTTTGGTACACTTCGAATGTACGATGCATTTAAATTGAAAGCTTTTTTTTGTTGTAAGGAACGATCTCGTAGTGGTCTTTCCTGATTCATAGTACTGATCATCGACACCAGCTCATACAAACGTTCATTTTTCCATTTATTTTAAGTCAATGCACCGCATCGAATAAATTACATTTTCATTATAAAATCTGCAGATTTGTTATTGTTACCTTTCCCGAGTAATAAAATCCCGCAGGTGTAAAGTTTCGAGATTGTTGCTGTGAGAAACGAGGCTTTTCTTTTTGGTATTTCATTAAATATTTTTAATAATATTTGTAATTATAATTGTACAAGTAAACATCAGTTAGTTAAAGTCACGAGTGCCTCCACGACATCGCCTCTGTGTTCCCTAAGAGTTTGCTCTGCTGCATTTCGATTTATTTCCATCTCCTTCATCTGAAAGTTTTTCGTTATTTTGAATAAACATCTTGCAATCGATCTTAGTCTATATCAAAAGCAGATACTTTTTAATTAATGAAACTTGTGATTTATAAAATACTTATTTTGCGTTTTAAAATGTGATATAAAAAAATTTAATTGACGTGATTATTTTTTTTTAGTTTAAACAATAAAATTTTTCTTACAATGAGATCGACATCTTCTTTTTTTATGGAGATTTTTAAAAGCTCTTTTTCTTTAGCTTTTTTTTCCGCAGCTTCCTTGTTTCGACGATCTCCAATTATACTTAACGCCTGAAAAATAATTGTTTTTAAATCAGATTTTTAAAAGCAATTGCTTAACAAATCTCAAAGTTTTGTAATAATGCATAATGATTATATTTATAAAGATTTTATGAAATTAATAATAAAGTTGGTTTTTTCTTGTGGCCACAAGAAACAACCAACTTTATTACTAATTGGGTCTATAATCATCAAAAAATTTTATGAAATTAATGTTTAAAAATCTTAATACTTAAATTCTTAGGAAAAAATATCTTTTGATTTATAGAAAATTCTAACAAAATTACAAATCATTTGTAATTTCGCATAAAAAAGGAAAAAAAAAGAGACAGAACATTTATACAGGGTTATTTTGAAAACCGTAATAATTTTTTGTAAAACATTTAAAATAGTTCAAAATATTCATCATTTAAATCCAGGAAGCTTATTTCATAGTATTATAAAACTATGAAAACAGTCATTTCCATTAAAAAGAAACAAGTCCAGTGGAAATTAACAAAAAATGAAGTCTCATGAAACAAGTCCAGTGGAAATTAAGAAAAAATGAAGTTGCATGAAACATTTGATAAAACAATTTTAAAGTCTAGATATCTTAAAAAAAATATACTTAAATATATTCCCAATTTAATTAGAAATAAAAATTAAAGAAAAGGAATAATTTATGAAAGAGAAACCGATAGAAATAACATGAAAAAAGTGGTCAAGTACATTATTTTGAGGTTATGTTTCCAAAGGTTAAAAAAATTCATTGCGTGATAAATTGGAAATATCTAATTATTAACTGATTCCAAAACTTATTGAAGCAAGAATAGGCATAAGGAACTACTCTACAAAACAATTTATGGAACTTACACATGAAAAACCTTCAGAAGATGAAATTTCCTTCTCCTCTGCGTAGTCTGTTACTCTTTCCAAATCTGCAGCCCCACTATCATATTTTGCTATTCTCTTTTGCGATTTTTCTTGCTGAACTTCATCAGAATCACCATTCACATCTTCGTCGGCCATTGTATTAATTCCTTAATTTATTAATTAATAAAAGTATGTAGTATAAATTTTGTAAATCAGGATGACATCGTGCTGCACATGTACACACTCACACTATGTCACACGAAAAACACAAACAGCGTTTTGATTGGACAGCTAACGCGCATGTGCAATACAAATTTATCTTTTATGTACATATTTAGGTGTTCTACATTTTAACAAGCAGAGATTTAATTACAAAATGATAGTAAATTGCTATATAAAAAATAATAATGTACTTAAAACAACAAAATTTCTAGTAATTAGTCCATCTCTGATTAGTCGTTATATCTTTGGTGTCCGTGTCCCATTAAAATTTTTAAAATCTTTGTTGTGAAGTTGGCATAGCATAATATCGAATTGACACATCTCGAAAGATTCAAATGAAATCAACTTTTTCTGGCGCGCAGGTAAAAGGAAGTTGATGGAAACGGCTCCTTGTGTCCTTCCCAGTTTCTCGGTAACAATCGTCGTTTCAATACGTTTTTCAGTGTCAAGTGTAATAAAAAGTTTCGCGAATCGGTTAACGGGTTCAATTTGATTCATCGTTTGGAATCAAAAATTGCCTTTTCCTCTGAGACAATTGTTTCTTTGCATGTTTTTAATAGACTGCATTTTGTCTTTTATTCGGGCCAACTAAAAAAATTCTAGGAATTAAAAATGAATTAATCGGAATATACAAAAAGGTGAGTCTTGAAAATGTCCCTATTCATTTCCTCAAACGTTCAAAGCAGAGTTTTGTCAAGCTTAATTTATTATTTAAAGCTTAGAAGGGGATATAAATGCTATAAATTCCTACTAAAATTGTCTTTTCTATTCAGGCAAAACAGACAACTTCTAGGAATTAACAATGTTTTAAATCTTAAACCTAAATAGACCAAAAGTTGATGAGTTTCAAAAAAAGGATTTTGTTTAATTTGATATTCAAAGCTTAGAATATAAACTTATTTTATGACTCCCATTTGCCTGAGGAAAATCAGGCCAAAGACAAGATTATTTTGGGTTCGCCAATATTTACCTGGACTTTGGGGAAAGCAGGTAGTAAATAATTTTCGGAATACAATTAACAAGAAATGCTTATTACAACTAGTTTATTACAAGATGGTTATATTCCTCATCGTTTTATTATAGTACTAAACATCACAGAAAAAGGTTTTTACAATTGTCAACATTCTCAGAGAGAACTCATTTTTAAACTTAGATATAAATTATCAGCATTCAGGCTCTTAAATCGAAGACTGAGAAAACATAATAAGATTCGAAAGTTGAAGCCTTAAGCAGATCAATCAAGTATCACTTCGTAGAAATGTTTCGTGCAAGGTTTTATGAAGTCGTTGAGCCTTTTGTGGACCGATTCCAGGACAAAGTCCTAAAACTTTAGCAGGTGTTTTTATTATCTCACTAAGTGATCCAAAGTTTGTTAGGAGGGTCATTGCATCAGTCTTGTTTACAGATCTTATAGACGTCAATGCATTTATTAACTGTAAGTAAAAAAAAACAAAATTCAATTATAGGTATTTTTGTTCATTTTGTAAATGAAAAAAAAAACAAAGTGGCTTACTTTTTGCTGTACACCCGTCTCACTTCGTTCCATAATCATGTCCGGAGGTTTCTTCTCATAAATTTTGTATGTTTCTATAATCCTTCCTGCATCTTCCGAATTCCAAGCCAGCATTAGGGTCAAATCCGCAAGAATGCAAATTCTTGTCAGGTGTTTTAGGGAATGATGAGGTTCTGCTACGTCCACCTATAGTTTTCCATAAACGAAAATATTCTTTTTAGCATTTGAAAGCAATGGTGCAATTTTACAGAAAAGGAAATAAGAATTGTATCGATTTATTAAAAAAAAAATCACCTGTACTAGAAGAACTCGTAAATTGTAGGCTTTGCCTAATTGTTTAAGTCGATCGTGAATGTAATCTGGATTTAATTGGTGATATCGGAGCGATAGAAATAATATGCATGTATTTCGTCCTATTGCATAATCTGGTACGATTTCTGAATATTCCCAGGGAATGTTGGATATATATTTCATTAACGGATTTCCTTTCTGGAATCACAAATTAAAAACATAAATTTAGGGATTAAATTTGGAAGCTCCTATATTTGAAATATCCTATATTATTCAAATTTGAAAGCTTCCTAATTTCATTGTTGGATTTAAAGTTTGAAACCTTCAAATTTGATACACTCATCCTTAGATTATGGGCCAGGCTCGGGGGTAGACGGTCCAAAATCTAATCCTATTAAACTCCAGTTTGAACCGGATTTAAAG
>JBAGKK010000205.1:678813-691388 GCA_037177015.1 Euceroptres primus
AAAACGCCATTGGTCACATGAACAAGTAACCCTGCATCCTTTTGTAGTATACTATCGGGAAGAAGCGGAATTAAATATTAAAAGTTTCTGCATAATATCTGATTGCAAGAATCATTCCACGGTCGCGGTTTTTGCTTTTTAAACGAAAATGACTGAAAAACTAAAAATCCTTGTCTCGAACCTGGAAATGATTCATTACTTTTCGGATGGTTGTACCAGTCAGTACAAAAACAGAAAGAATTTCATAAATTTAGCCTATCACGAGAAGGATTTTTGTATTAAAGCGAAATGGAATTTTTTGGCACTTCCCATGGTAAAAGCCAAGGTAAAAACGCTTGTGATGGAATGGATAGAACCTTCAAACGTCTTGTTAGAAAGACAAGCCTTCAAGCAGTTGATGGGAAAGGGACAATCTTATCTGCAAACGATATGTATGAATTTTGTAAAAATAAAATCGATGGAATAACCTTTATAAAATTTAACGAATCAGAAGTGAAAAAAGTAGACGGACATTTAACGAAAAGAATTAATTCCTCACAAACGATTCCTGGAACTCGCAGTAATCATTACGAACATATAAAAATTATAGATTTTGGTAAGTCATATAATTTTTAGAAACCATTAATTAACTTTTTAATGGTTAAATTTACGATTATTAACATGTTCTGTAAAAAGACAATTTGGCAAAATATTTCAAAATTCAATTTCTCGCAGACGAATCACAAAAGGTAACTTTAACTTAGTTTTTACCTCGTGTAACCAAACCTTAAAATATCAATACTTCGGGCTATTTTGAAAATTGATATTTCGGTAGAAAAAAGCTCGGGACCAACGTGAAATTTTAAGGCAGATAAAATCGAGACCTGATTTACAAGTACTATAAATCCGGGATTTTTTCATTTCTCTCCCTAGAAATTATTTATCCGCGAAAATGGATGAAACCTCTAAAGTGACGATTTTCAAAATGAAATTTTACATATTCTAGCTTCAAAAATGGAAAAAATGGCTTAAATTCCTAAAAGTTTGATAAAAAATGAACCTTAGGAGGTAAGTTTTAATTTAAAAAATTAAACACTGTGATTTTTATAACGCTTCGAAAGTGTCGAAAAATGGTTGTTTTAGTTATTTTTAAAATACAATTTTCGCCCATTATTTCATATTAAAGTTACTTTTGCTCATGTTATATAAAAGTTTAAAGACGGTTGAATACATCAGATTTCGTTCTATTCGATTTTTATTGTAGAATTTGAGTTTTTCTCTATTCTATAATGCACATTAATTTGATATTTTTCTGTACTTTTACATTTTGAAAATTAAATTTCTAAATAAAAATAAAGTAATTTGATAAATTATGGTCATAAATGAGTTCAGAAACATTGAAGTTTATTATAGTTAAGTATCAAAATTTTTTAAAGTTAGGTCGCAACCGACTTTGATGAAATAAAATGGAATGACCCTAAAGTACTTTGATTATACGCTCGAAAAATTCCCTGATAATTCCAGGTTATCATGTTAAATTCTCGAAAAAATATGACTACTCACCAATGGGATTTCTAATCATAACATTAGGTTGCAGTGGTATTCTCGGTCTGACGATTCCAGGCGGCAGAGGTTGTCTGAAAGTACCTTCCCCAGATTTTCCCGACAGCTGGGTATGCTGCGGTAATTGTATTTGTCCCGCTTCAAATTGCTGTGGAAGACCCTCGCCAGTGTTTTGCCCATCTGTAAAACAAAGCATTTTAACTATGAAACTTGTGGCTAATTTAAAAATTTTTCAATTTAACAACCAATGAAAAAAAGTTCTCGGGAGTTTACTGGGTGTTTCCTACGATTTTTTGTTACAGAAACAAAATCACCTTGAGGCCAAGAAGCACCGTCAATCTTCTTATTAAACTGCTGTCTCTGTAGAAGATCTCGCAGCTGCCGATTGACTTCCGGCTGCTGACTGAATGCTTCTATCGGCTGCGCTTCTGGCCTCGTTTCTGGCCTGGGAGATGTATAACTTGGAACTGGAGAAGGTGTAGGAGGTTGGCTGCTATAAGGGTCAGGAGTACGAGAGGGTGCATAGACATGAGTTGTAGGACGAGTGTTATTGGAATTAAAAACAGGTCGCGGAGTGCCCGGGGGTTGGGTAAAAACATCGTTTCGCGGAGACGTGGAATACGTCGGAGTGCTGACAATTTGAGATCGGGGCGTTTGCGAACCCTGCGAGAAAGCTTCATTGTTCTCGAAGCGTTGGAAGTGCTCCTGAGGCTGAGAGGAAGCCGGAGACTGAGGAAAATCGTGAGGTGATTGGGGAGCTTGGGGCGAAAATGGTGACGGTGGTTGAGGAAACGCATTTGGAATCCCAGGTCTCACGATATTTCCTATCGGTCGCATCACTGTTGAACAAGGTTGATTGGGCAAACGTGGCATACCTTGATGAGGACTTTGCGGTGCCATGCCTCGGGTCACTTTTATTGGAGGTGTTGCGAACGTGGCACGCGATCCTGGCGATGGCGAGGCGATTGAGGTCATCTGATTCGCTTCCTTTGGGAGAAAAGAAAAATTAAGTTTGTTTAAATACCATAAAATAATCTGAATTTGTATTATTAAAAATTAAACATTGTATTTACTTGGGAGGTGGAGACTTGTAGTTGAGTGGTTAATCCTGGAGTTCCATCGGTGTTTAAAGCAGGAGTTCCATCCTCGTTAATTTGTCGGTGTACCCTGGCCATTGCTGAAATATTACATATTCCTATGTAATAGTTGCAAAAGAAGAACGAGTTTAATTTCATGCTGGAGAATTGTGATGATGAGGGTTTAGATGGGACTTATGCGTACCATGAACACGTTGTTCGTGAATAACTTGCTGCTGGAGTTGGGCTTGCTGTTGACGTAAGGCTTGAAGCTGTTTCCACTGGCGTTCTTGTTCAGCTTCGCGAGTCGATCTGTCTCTGTTCGTGAGCCTTTCCTGCTCCTGTTGGGAAAGGTATCTGTTAGTATGAACCTTCACCTGAATGGGTGCAGATAATTACATCTTCCAAATAGAAAGTATCAGGAGAATTTTGCTCAATTGATTCATAAACCTTAAAAAATTGTTTTGCAGAATTGTAAAATTAGATTTTAAAATGGTAAAATTTAGGTTACAGAAAATGCTTCTTGTTTTCTGATTAGAAGATGTAATGTTTCAGTGTCCTAAGCCATTTTAGGTAGAGCATGAGTATTCCGTGAGGATTAGCTACAATTGTACACCACACCGTAACTGATACAGAAAATAACACGTTACCATAAATTAATAAGACCAGCATAAATTGAAGAGCTGTGTTGTGCGCAGCAAGTCAAAGATAACAAATAACCAGCCACCACCAAAGAAACGTAAAACATTTAAATTAAAAGTACATTAAGATTCCACTTTTAGGAATACAGTTACATTGTTCAAAATCGTTCCACACAGTGTGCATGCATCGTGTTTAGAATTAACAACGGTATAAATTTTTCTGTTATTATAATCTGAATCTGCTGCATCTTGAGCTTTTCTTAAAAGCCAGTGTTACGTATTTGGTTAGGTCAAGTGCAAAATTGCAATTATGAACGATTCGTGAATAATGCGAAGATTTAGGCTTGTTGCAAATTTGTTTAGGTAAATATGACAATTTTGCCTGAAAAAACTGAATGAATTACAACTTGTGTTATGAGTATATTAGGAATGTAGTGGAAAAGCAGGAATTTCATCAAACGCACACATCCACTAAAACTCAAAGCCAACGACATATTCTTACATTCATATTTTTGAAGCATCCGAGATAGAAAAGGAAACAAGAGTGAGAATTATTAACGAGTATTGAAAATAATCATTCATAACGTTACTACAGAGCAATACATGTAACTACGTCCACCTACAACAAATTGTAAACAGCCAGGTACTTAGTTTAGTATTTTTGGAGAGGATTTGAGATCAAGGAGGAATTTGAGAATCAGGAATGAGATTTGGATTTGGGTATATCGTTTTGTGTGCTGCCAGATGTCTTTAACATGCCGTAAAAAGAATATGTAGATATCTACCACTGATAAATCATAAAAACATAAAGGTGAAACCAAAAAGGAGGTATTTTCATTTGTCGCCAGCGAACTTTTAATCAACCAATAAACATCAATTTTTTAAGGAAATGAAAGGCTAATTAATAAACTCTGATCATTCCAAGTCATAAACACATATAGGTACAATTTAAGAACTTAAGACCCATTGCAATTGAACTGAGTATTATTGCAATGCTAACAAAAATTATTTTTAATGGCTGCCACTTTTTAAAGAATATATGTACAACTTTTTTTTCAGCAGAAATCCAAATTTTGATTACATAAAAACTTTTTTAGCCACAAAGTAAATACAAAAGACAGTATTAAGTTTGAAATTTGAAGTTTTTCAGCCACTTTAATTAGAATATTGAAGTATATCTAATATAAAATAAAAATTACATTCTAAATGAAGAAAATATAGAAACAGTGTTCATAAAAATTTAATTTTATTATTTGATGACAAAATAATTTTTTTTGTATTTTATAATTTCGAGTATAAAATAAAGAAAATAACCTTTTTTCTTTAATTTAGTGAGAAAAATCTTGTAAATTCGCTTTTACACATATGTGGCAACCATGAATAAATGTGAATTGGCAATTAGGCTTCACTGCAGTGTCATATCTTTCATATTGTCACTCTGAATTAAAAAATAAATGTTAACGATAATTAATAGTAGGAAACAAACATTAAATTATTTCTGGCGAATAGAAATTGAATATATGAATGACTTGTATTAAATTATGTAGAAATATGTATTGTGTTTCAGGGTGTCGATTTTTCGAAAAATGTTAAATTTCCGAATATTTTCCATATGAAATTTTAACATAATCATTGATTAAATATCAAAGCCTGAAATTTTTTCTCTTTAAAGTTTTAATTTATTAATTTGAAATTTACAGCCGCAAAAATGCAAAAAATTTCGCGTAAGTAAAGTTTCAAGTTGAAAAATGATAAATTTAACAACTTTAAATCAAAAAGCATTCAAATTTCAAAACTTATTTTCAAAGTTTTGAAAGCTTCTAATTTTTAAAGGTTTTATATTTACATTTAAAAGAGATCATATTTTTAAGAATCCGAATTTAAAACCATACAAACTTAAAAGTGTCAATAATTAAAAAACTCTTGAATTTTAAAATAAATTCTTTAGTTTTTTTTGGTCAATTTTCGCAAAAATCGACACCCTTATTAATTACAATTTCTTAAAAGTATCTATAAACTTCTTTGGCAATAAATTATTTTTAAAAATTACTAAAATCTTTATACTTACCCGAGTTAAAAGAAATTAATCGTCTTTCGCCTTTCAATTCAATTAGCAACATTAAAAAAATAAAATATTCATTGAGAATATTTCGACCAGTTAGAGAATTGATAGTTAAAAAAATTTTAATTCAAAAGAATTAGGGTTGTACAAAAATTCAAAACTAAAGTCGACAATTCAACACTGTTTAAGTAAATCTGAGTAAATCTATAGAAAAAACTGAAAAAATCTATTAGTAAGTAGTTTAGGTAAATCTAAGTAAATCTAAAGAAAAAAATTTTAAAAATAAATTTCTATTTTTACTTAATATAAAATAAGTCAAATGTAAATATAAATAAATAATAGTGGTGTGCAAAATTTTAAAAAACCCGAACCCGACGGGTCGGGCTTTTTTTGGGTTGGTTTTCGGGTTTGAACCTGGCCCGAAACCCCTAAAATTTCCATAAATTTTCGGTAATTTAAGGTAAGTTACCGGAAATTTTACGTTGGTTCGGGTTTTTGGGCTTTCAGGTTTCCGGGCCGGGCTCTGAACCCGAAACCCGACTCGGCGGCTAACCTGATCCGACTCGACGTCATTTTGCACATCACTAATAAATAAATTCTTATTTCCTAACCAATATTTTTTACAAAGTAAAACAAAACTCGAAAATTGTGTCGAATATTTAACTCAGCGTGAAATTTACAGTTCCATCGGAAAATATGTTTCTTGTAAGAAAATAAGTTTTCATACTTTAAAAAATCTACGAGATAAAATTCTATAAAGATTTATCTTTAAGATGAGTCCAAGAACATTAAAAAGTGTTAATTATTTCGTAAATTATTCCAAATTTTAAAAAAAGTCGAAAAAAGCCCTTTTGCCAATATATTCACTCGGAATTGGCAAAATCATTTCATTTTGTGCTTATTTCGCCCCAGAATGTTGGTAGCTTTCGTGCAATTTTAAGGAAAAAATGTTATCTCGTAAATTATTAAAATTAAAACTTATGGGTCATTGGCAAAAAAGTTAAGAATTTTAAGTCCCAGTTATTTTCCACATTTCCATAAATTAATAAAATGTTAATCATAGTTCCTCAGGAAATTATTTTGTATATCAAAGCACATTTTAGCAGAGTTTAAAATTTTTAGCTAACTTTATTTGGAAATGAAGGTCCCAATTACAAATTTACAAAAAAAACTAAATAATATTGAGATTTTTGAAAAAAATAATATAACTGAAGTTTACAGAAATTATTTATATTGAATTGATAAAAATAAAAATCATGAAGAAGGTTGAATATCCCACAATTTTTGTGTTTGTATTCAACAGTTTTTTGAAATATTATTGATTATAAGTCTGAATATCCTGTCATGTATCTTTCAAAAATGGGTATTTTTTAAAAAAATATGTTTTTTGATCTCTTTATCTTCTTAATTTTCGCACACTCTTGAGTCGTTCTAAACAAACAAAAATACTTTTAAAATTTGTTTCCGACAATCTCTAGGTCCAAAATTCTTAACTATTTATCAATCACCCTTATACATCTTACTTTTCAATAAGTATCCTTAACGCAGAAAAAATGCTGATTGAATCAAATCGTTTAGTTGATTCAAACAAAAATGTTGGTTAAGGAAACCAAATTTCTGTCGAGTCAAGTTTTATTGATTAAACCAAATCTTTGGTTGAATGTACCAAATTATTTATTTTTGATTAAATCAAACAAAATTTTCAGTTGATTCAATCAAAACTTTCGATTGATCAACCAAAACTTTCGGTTGATTCAACCAAACATTTGGTTGTCCATATAATAACCAAATTCTATGATGGAACCAACCAAAATTTGATTGATTCAACCAAATATTTCTCTGAATGAATATTTTCCGACTGTACTGTAAAAACAAGACTCAACTCGCTTGAAATTTTTTTGCACAATCCCTAAAAAAGAAATAAATCATGCCAATATGAATTCTCCTCTGCAGTGAGCCAAATACGCCACATGATTGCTCAAAATCTTAAAACGAATCCACCCTTTTCAAAAAGGAAAGTTCATTAAAAGACAAAATCAGAATCACGTCCTATTACATGGAAAAAAAGAGACCATCCTGAGACAGTCTTGAATTCAAGAAACAAAGAGAACGGAAATACAGACACTAAATTTCGATCGGATACTTGGCACAAGGCAAGACATTAGAGGCACAATAGGTGGCTCACCATAGCCGGGGACTGTACGGATACAGTGTGAATAATTGCAGTGGGTGGCGGATCGTAGTGCTCCTGGCAGAGGGAGGGGAGGGTGCGCATGATTTCAGATGGAGTGAGCACTCTAATCTGATGGTCTACCGAGGATAATTGGCGAACAGGGCCAGGCCCCACCGTAACAGTTGCAGTGGGGGACACCTGGGAAACGCTCTGGCTGTTAGCGATAGTACTGGTACTGATCGTGACATGAACAGGTGAGGGACGTTGCTGGGATGGTGACGTTTGATGTTGCCCTTCACCGGCGACCACGTTGCAGTAAGAGGAAGCAGTTGCTGATGTGCAAGACGTAGCTGGTGTTTGTGCAATTCTAGTCTGACCACTGGCAACCTCTTGGTGCGCCAGACTGTTAATGGAATTGATAGAATTGACAGAGCTGGGTCTAGGTGAAGAAGAAGGGGTTGTGGAAGTTGGGGAAGGGCTCGGAGAACAAGTTGTTAGCTGCCTTGGCGGTCCTTGCACCGCACACACCTCCGCTAGTTGACCACTGCCTGCTGCTGCAACTGCTGCTCCAGCTGCTGTCAAAGACTTCTCCTGCGACTTATCCCCGTCCACCGAGGCCAAAAGTCCAATTTGCTTTTGACTGGTGGCCAATGCTACTACTGTAGGAACTTGAGCTGATGACATAGTTGTGACAGGTTTGGTGGTGATGGTAGGTGCGCTTGTTGCAGTGACTGGGTTCGTGCTTGGTAAATCCTTGGGTATCTGTCGGTTTCAAGGGGTGCCTCGTTCACACACTTTTATCATTATAGAGTTCGCGGCTTGTCTTTTACTCTTACAAGGCCGCTAAGTTATAGATTTAGGATTACAGATTGGATTAATAGTCGCAAGGGTCTATGAGGGTTCAAAGGAACATTCTATTTATGGGGCACAAGAACTGATAAAATACCTAGTCTCGCAAAAGGGCTGCTTCTCTACTCAATATATAGTTAAGTTTACAAGTCGACACGTATGGTTAGAGACTGGTGTTTTAACTATTTAACTGTACTTTTAACGTTTCTAATATTTTACCAAACGGGTCATTTCAGAATAGATCGCCGAATGCTTGTTACGACCTACTGGAAAAAAAAATTGATAATGAGCTATAATAGTACAGTCAAATTAGAATTTCTGCTAGAACAAATTAGTAGCACAGAAAACTTTATCTTAAGGGCGTGTGATACGTTATGATGTCACGAATTACCGAGGGATATAAAAAATATTCGGCAATCCTATTTTTAAACAAACAAAGATATGAAGTTAAAACTTAAGAGAATGATAGAAAATATGATAGGGCACATCTGTTACGTGTCATTTTTTCAAAATTATGAAAAAAAATTATTTTGAAAAAATGACACAACAGATGTGCCTATTCATATTTCCTATCATTCTTTTTAGTTTCAGCTTGATACCTTTGTTTGTTTTAAAATAAAATTGCCGAATATTTTTTATATTCTGTCGGTAATTTGTGACATCATAACGTACCACACCTCCTTAAAATGTTTGGATGTACGTCTTTTTGAAGTCCTGAAAAGTTCGACGCTGAATTCTTAATCAATTTTTTGTTATTAACAAAAAACGTGAAATCGCAATATTTTATCAACATGTTTTCTTGGATTGTTACTTTCGATTAAAAGATACAATTTATAATCTGCGACATAAAATTGTTTTCTTAAGACAATACGAAAGATATTGAAATTCTGCGTTAAATAAGCCCAAGTTGAAGTGATTTTGTAAATTCTGCAAGAAAATATTACAAAAATAGTTCATTTTTCGACTTGTTCTAAAAATTGCAATAATAGCGTATAATTATTTAGAGGATATTTAAAATCAGTCTATATTACATTTTAATAAATTTTCTAAAAATACAAATATTAATTTCTATATTTTATCAAATTACTTTTTCAAAGTTTTCGCTTTATTTGAAATTTTACAAAGTTCCAAGTTCAGTCTTTGGCAAAATCGAGAGAAAAAATTAGAGTTCTCTTCATACATTCATAAAATTCTATAGAGATTTATCTTTAAAATGAGCTTAAGGAAATTAAAAAATAATAATTATTTCGTAAGTTATTGTAAGTTTTCGTAAAAGTCGAAAAATGCACTATTTTTGCATCAGTTTCTTACAGAATGAACAAAATCACTTCACCTTGGGCTTATTTCACGCAGAATTTTGATAACTTTCGTATTATTTTGTGGAAAAAATTTTATCTCGTAGATTATAAAAATTATGAGAACTTATGCATCTCACAAAAAACAGGTGTCTTTATATTCCTGACCGGTACTGTAGGTAAAAAGTGTATAGGACTTAGTTTTTAGAGCAAAAAATAAGCTTTAATTAAAATGAGCCCTTAGCGAATATCCTACGACAACTAGTTTACGAGATATGAATTTGTTAATTAACATTGTGCGTTTTTCAGGAAAGACAAAGCGATAATGAATTTTCATTGTTGCAAAAAAATCGCGATTGGGTTTTTGCTATTGGATTTTCAAATTGGATAGTTTAAAGTATTAAAAAACATTCTTTTTGGATTTCAGAATGACAGAGGGGTGGGGCAATTTTTCTTTAAACATTCATATTTTGAAATACAAAAATCTGTTGAGTTCAATTTTGCTGAAATATCTAACAGATTGTGCACCTTCAAGAAAAAATATGTTTAAGGTGTAAACAAAATTTTTCACATTGTTTATAACATCGTTATTTTCAAATTAAAAAAATTCTATTACAATTTGACGTAGTTCTGTCAGATTATTTATAAAATTTGTCTAAACAATATTTTTTTGCAAAGAATATATTGCACGTAGGTCTTTGGAATAATAATAATTAAAATCCACCTTCCTCAATGGTTATACCCAATTTTTTCAGATTTTTTTGGCAGCTGTAAGTATGGAAAAAAATTATTGTTTATGACGATTTGTTATAAACAATGTGAAAAATTTTGTTGACATCTTAAACATACTTTTTCCTGAAGACGCACAATCTGTTAGATATTTCAGCAAAATTGAACTCAACAGATTTTTTTTTACAAAATTTGAATGTTTTTAAAAAATGCTCTCCTTCCCCTCTGTCATTTTCGGATTCTGAAATCCCCCAAAAAAATGTTTTTTAATACTTTGTGCTATCCAATTTGAGAATCCAATAGCAAAAACCCGATCGGGTTTTTTGCACCAATGAAAATTCATAATCCTTTGTCTTCTCTGAAAAACGCACAATGTTAATTAACAAATGCATATCTCGTAAACTAATTGTCGTAGGATATTCGCTAAGGGCTCATTTTAAAGCTAATTTTATGCTCTAAAAACCAAGTCCTATACAATTTTTACCTACATCTTAATCGAAAGTAACAATCCAAGCAAACGTGTTGAGAAAATGTTGCGATTCCACGTTTTTTGTTAGTAACAAAAAATTTATTAGGAATTCAGCCTCGAACTTTTCAGGGCTTCAAAAGGACATCCATCAAAACATTTTAAGATATAGTTCTCCGTGCTGTTAATTTGTTCTAGCAAATGGTCTTTTTGCGGCTAATTTGACTGTACTATAATATTTCTGAATGTTCCTAGAATTAAATTTCATCATTTATATGAGCTGATATTTTATTGCGTTCACAAAAATCGTTTTTAAATGTTGAGGAAATGTGTGAAAATGGCGCATGCACCATATTACAAAATGCTTTTATTTTAACTTAATATTTCGAATAATTTAATCAGACAAAAATTATAGTATCATTTATGAATGGTATTTTCATGCAATATCATTATATTTTGATTTCAATGTTGTTTTCAATATGGAAAAAGAGTACGAAATATGGGTAACAAAATCTCAAACTTTGGTACATTTAACTTTACTGCCGTCCAAAGTAAAAAGATAGGTAAGTGACATTGTCGCTTAGATCGAATTTTCCATTGCTATGTTTAAGAGAATAACCTTAAACCACAAAGTCACTTACCTATCTTTTTACTTTGGACGGCAGTTTAGTTCTCACCCTTATTATTGCGTTCAAAACAATAAATTTTCTCTCTAACAAAAGCTAAACCCCTAATATTAATAGTTAAATCAAAATTTTTTATTTCAACGCACCTTTAAGCATAAATCTGGCTCTTCAAACTTGGAACTTTACTTAAATCAAGCTCTTTATAACTTGGAACTTTACTCAAATGGGGCTCTTCAAACAAGGAACTTTACTCAAATCCGGCTCTTCAAACTTGGAACTTTACTCAAATCCAGCTTTTCTTCTTCGTATATGTAACTCCTAAGATGAAAAAGAATAAAATATAAAACTAACAGGACACGTTTATATTATCAGTCTATGCGCCCGATATGCAAATTTGATGGGACCTCGCTCAGTTATTAATTTATATAACTTTAAAAATCATGCAAGGTTAACCCCATTTTAAATCTTACGAAACGAAAAGACAATACGACTGAAGTTTGCCTACAAAATTTTATTGTTCTATTTATTTTATTCAAAAATATTATAACATTAGAAAGTTTTTTATGAATTAGGTTCTTTTTATTTTTTTAGGAGCTATAAAAAATATGAATTACTATTAAAGTTTAAATATATAGAATTATATTTCATTCCTATCATCATATGAGAAGGTATTAGTTTTATGTGAAAACTGACTTTTCGAATTTCCATCAAATCTCCACGTTTTGAGACCCCCTGAGTGAAAAAAACAAACAGTTTTTACGCCGGTGCCTGTCTGTACGTCGGTCTGCCTGTTAACACGGTAACTTTCGAAAGAATTATCGGACAGGATTGCGCTTTGGCAGACTCTTTCAAGGCTTGAAAAGAGGAGACGAGTTCGTTAACCAGCCTTATTGGCCCAAAATTCAAAAAATTAGGGACATTTTTTACTTTTTGAAAAAACTTTTTTGCAGAAAAATAAATTTTTAAGGGCATTTCTGGATATGGATAGATAGATTTGTAATCTATCTGACTGGGGCTGGGTCTGGTTTAGCTTTTTACCTCAAAGGGCTAGATAAAAAATTTCTGTACGGGTGTGTACCTGAGCAAATGCTCGCCTGGAAAACGTCTGCAAAATTT
>JBAGKK010000205.1:821148-831241 GCA_037177015.1 Euceroptres primus
TATATATGTATGTATGTATGTATGTATATTTTTTTTAGATAAGTTCTTAGTGTTTTTGGTGATGGTATCGTGCATTTGCTATGTCATTGTGGTAGTAATTATATCAGTGTGTTAATATTGAGCACTTAACACGCGATGGTTTGGGAACCGGTACAAGCAAATGGACCATACATGCGTGTACTCCGTTGTGTTTGAGGATGGTGTGTGGGCTGTTGATGCGTGCGGTTGTTGATTCTGTCGAGTTCTCTCGTTGTCTTACACATTGTATTTACGGTCTTATTAACGTGCCTTAATGCCTATGAAAATACAAAGTGCCCGTTCATTCTTCAAAATCATGCTAAAAAAATTAGTCTCAAATTTTCTCGCTTTTGTCCTGTCAAAAATATTTGCATCAGCCAAATAACTTGTAAAGAGAAAACAAGATTTTAATATTATTTCACATAAATGTAGTTGGTACTTTGAAAAGATGATAGTGTAATGCAGGAAAAACAAAATCTTTTTTAATGAAGCTTGGCTCTTTATTTACAAGAGGAAAATATAAAGAGGGTTCTTTGAAGGGAAAGTTTTTGTAATATTGCTTTTGCAAGTAGATGCTGGGAAGGATATGATAGTCGTGCACTTTGTATCCATACAAATATTTATTTTTCACAACGGGGATCTCTCTGCATGTCTCTTATACTGTTTTTTTCTGTCCTATATCCTTTTCGCGTTTACATCACCGTGCCTAATGTGATCTTGATCTTACATTCTCACGTCTCTCTTTACTTCACTTTGCTGCATGGTGTTATCACTCAACCTCGCAGCGAGTCGTCTTGGTCGTCTTGGTCATCGTCACTCGCATTGAGCAAAGACGAGCGAAGAGAACCGAGAGCACACTGTCGTTGCGTTGCGAAATCGCGTTTTTTCGTTTTGTTTGTTTCATTATCCAACGAGAGTAACGAGAGAGTATGTAGCGTATGAACCAAGAGATTGAAGAGCCGAAGATGAAACGGTGATGATGTTACGGTGTTTTTTTTTCAAGGAATTAAAAGTAAGGAGAGGTATATCGCTGCTAATCCCTTCAGATCTACATATTCGGTCTTATTTTCTCATTGATTTGATTTTTTGTTTTTCACTTTCTCATGCTCGTTATTATCACTCGCTACGTTTATTTTTGTTATCAAAGTAGAGGTGTACGCTTCTCTCTCTCTTCCTCTCTATCTCTCACTGTTTCTATACCTCTCTTTCTCTTTTTACTGTTGTTTTTGTTGCTAAAAGTAGGTGCGATAAGAAATTTTACGTGTGTGGTATTTTGTCATATTGCCCATCTTCACATCTCTCTCCGTCGATTTTTTTAAAGCGTGTCCTTCAAGAAGATACCCTCTACTTCTGTATTCTACTCTGACTTTTGACGTAGAGCGTGCATTTTTAAACATCAGATCTTTTTGGTTCGATTACATTAATTTATGAGTTTAATTGTTTCGTTTTTAATCCTTTTTTTTATTGACATTTAATTATGACGTAGATTCTGTTGTGCCAAAGCAGAGTGATTGAATTGCATCCATGATTGAAATGGGATCCTTGTATTCCAGGAACGGCAGGGACTTACAAAAAAGAGAAGGACATAAGTAAAGACAGTCACAATAAATTAGAGACCTCACAGCTCAGCTCGGAAAGCTGTAAGCTTTGTGGCAAGAGCGTAGCCAACATAAAAAAACACATGAAATCTCATTTCCCCGACAAGTATCAGTGCCACATCTGTATGATATCCTTAACCAGGTCTGACAATCTCAAAAGGCATATTAAGCTGAAGCACGGGATACGAGAAGGATCCCTGATGTCACCGTTTATGCGCTTGGAGGCCAAACACTTCCTAGCCAAATCGGAAGCGTCTTTCCTCACCTAGGCGGTTGAGAAAAAAAAAACAAAGATCGAACGATCGTGTACAAGTTGCACACAGGACACGCAAAAATTTATAAAAATATTTTCGTGATACCTCAAAGTTTAATGCTCGCTTCTATCTTAAAAAGTATTATCATGACAAGAGTATTAATATTAATACCCTCGCAGTCTTGAGAACGTGACGCGAGGTGCCCTAAATTATAATTAATTTGTAGATTAGCATGCAAGATTGCCCGCGTACGTGACTTAATTTATTCTTCGAAACGGTATTTCTATTATAATTCGTAATCCTAAATTATTTATCTTTCCTATTATATATTTAAGTGTATTTGTTCAAGCTCTCGTCACGAGAGAAAAATCCTTTGATGTCGAATCCGAGTTCTCGCGACAGAATTCAAGACGAAGTTTTATTCCATAGTATTCTCCATTCGAGAAGGCAGTTAAGACAGCCATTTTTTCGAGTATTTGCGCGATTTTCTTGCCGCACTCAAGTTTCCACACTATTTATTAATTTTTTTAATTCAGCTTTGCTCTATCAGGATTATGGTATCAGTATTAAATAATATTCATCGACATTTGTGCGTTATCAAGGCTTATCAGACTAGACTGGTGACTTGAGTTTCGAAAGTGAAACATATTCAATGTAGAATCTCTAGTTAGTCAATTAATTCAACAGACAATTTTTCTTTCTCATAAGATTAAAACTCACCAAGTTGCAAGACGAAACAGTGTTTGATAATTTAGGTACTTTGTTTGTGAATTGTTTTTCCTTCGACAGCAGAATTTCAACCCAGTCAGCAGTTTAGTCTGTAAATGCACGTGTGTCGATGGCAGTATCGCTGGTTGTGAAACACGTCGAAGACTGAATAAGGATTCTCGAGCTACAAAATACCAGCTCGAAATAGTCATGAGAAACTAGTCCCTGTACCCCTAGGCTGATATAAAAACCAGGTTGTAGGCTTTTTGTGGTGCCTTTCTTAAGTACAAGACTAATCAGTAACGATAATATTGATGATAATAATAGAATTAGTATAATAGTGATACATATTTATAATACAGTATACCTATACACAAACGGTGCATGCCTCTGACTAATTATCGCAGAATAATCACAAGTGCAAAAGTCACCCTATCGACGCCCTTTTTCCAATTACAATCTTTATGATTGCTGGGACCAAAACCAGAGATCATTGAATCGAAATAACTTGAGGAAAGTGGCATCGATTTGCGTAGCTTCCACATTTATTGGTGCTTATCCTGTGCTACTACGTTACTCGTCTGTCAGACCGTTATAACGATAAATTCTCGCCTCTTCGACTTTCATAAACGTCCCTGACTTGGTCACACTCAGCCACTCCGACTCAGGCTCTTATTATCTTCGAATTTTCTCTATTTTTGCAGATTCGGCATTTTTTACTCCTCCGGGCATTGAATCCGTGCCGATATCGGACATAGAGAGAGTGAGTGTGTCAGACTTTTTCGAAAAGCTGCCACATACTTACACTAGCAAATGCAAAATTTGTGGGAGAATCGTGTCGAATGTTAAGAATCATTACTTGACACATAATCCAGGAAATTTTGTTTGCCCCATGTGCGGCTGCCGTAGGACCAGATTGGACAATTTAAAGGTTCACATTAAACAGAAACATCCTGACTTAGTGATAGAATACAAGAACGCCCAGTACAACATGTTACTGAGCTAAGTCGAGCGAATTTCCTCGACATGAAGGTCTTTGTTTCCTGTTTGTCACCGCTCGCATTTTTTTTTTATTTTCATTAGCGGCTCCTTCAAAACCACTCCCGTTCAGTTTATAAAATCGACGACACGAATCGATATTTTTCTATCGAAATTGTATTTAAAACTCGCTTTTTCCACGCGCGACATTTTTCGATACTTTGTCTAATAGCGGTGCAA
This sequence comes from Euceroptres primus, assembly GCA_037177015.1. Taxonomy (NCBI): domain Eukaryota; kingdom Metazoa; phylum Arthropoda; class Insecta; order Hymenoptera; family Figitidae; genus Euceroptres; species Euceroptres primus. The sequence continues at coordinate 824,945 of JBAGKK010000205.1, forward strand.
ATTGTAATTTTGAAAACTAATAACAATTTTTAATGTATTTATGTTCGTAGAGTATTTTTTGTAATTTTATACTATTTTTAAGACATTGTGCATCGTGGTCTCACGCCTCTCATCTCGCTCGATACGAGGCGGAGGTGCGAAATCCTTCAGTGTGCCAGTGAATATTTATGACTTAGTTTAGAAAATAAAACTATATAATACGCCACCAAAAGTGCAATGCTAGCGAGCAATCTCAGGAAAAACAAAATTAAATATAAATGCAGTTAGCTAGCAAACATTTTATCTGTATTCAGAGTCGTGGATATTGTCCATCAACTCAGAGGAAACTCGGCTTTCGTTCGCTCTACTCTTGCTTCTTTCTTTTCCACATTATCCTCTTCATATCTTATTTCTCTAAGGATTTTCTGCTTTTTTCTGAGTCGTTATCATACGAATCTCGTAAAACAACTGGGCTTTTTAGTTGCGGAAATCTGGTGCATTTCTGATCAATTTTCAGGCTCTTATCACTGAAGGCTTATTAGCTTCTCTGTTTGAACAAGCTCTTCTTTCAAATTACTTAACTGAGACATGGAAGCTTCAGCGTGTCACTCGAAGGGTGTTTCGTTTTGCCTGGAGTTTTACAAACAAAGCACCTGCAAAGGTGATTCGGGTCCAACAGAAATGCATCCAGATTCGACGACAAAGCGGCTTTGAGAGTGAAACAGACTGTCTTCTGGTGCAGATCGACGTACAATGCATTTCAAGGAGGTAGAAGGGGTTCTCCTTTTGAAGATAAGCTTCTTAGAGCGCCATATCTCGCCCTTATTACCTGCAGTTACCTCTTCTCCCTCGATAAGAGGATCAGAATAAGTTTGTTCAATGTTCTATTACCTCTTTACAGGGGGCGAGGACGGCTTGGTATAAAGCTTTCACTTTTCGCGTTCGTGCTTCAGACTCCAGAGTCTAGTCTCTAACCGTCTAATCTTTCGAAGCGAAAGAGAGGAAGAGTGATCAGAAGGGGATATTCGGATGAGTGGAAGAGAGACAGATCCTAAACTATTTGTAGAAAGACAAGTCCATGTGGTCTTATTTGTAACCAGAGTGCTTTGATTGAGAGCGGAGATCAGTCGTTATTTTATCCTCTTCAATGTTATTTTATCAAAGTTATTGCAAGGATAACTCGGAGGCCACTTCGAGTTATTTGTAAACGAAGTACAAATCTGTGTTTATCCACAACCAAAATAGACTGAAGTCTATTTTAAGTTTAATTTATACTTGAGAAGTTTATCAGATTACTAACTTTTAAAATAGAAACGAAAACATTAGCAGATATCAGTATTGAGTTGATAATATTTGTTTCATTAGAAACAAGGGACTTGGTGGTTAGAATATGATCATGGATCCAGGCACTGGATTTAAGCACTCTAAATCAGAATTTCAATGATTGCTGCAGATACAAAATTAAATCCTTTTAATAGCTTTCAATTTCAACTTCATCAGCATAAATAAAAGCCTATTGCAACACTGTTTTAAACTCCGAAATAGTAGAATTCAGTTGTAACATGGAAATTGCTAGTGTTTAGAAGCAGTGTCTGGATATTTACATCTCAAACAGTTGCTTCAACGGTTCTTTTCTCTCCTCGTATGACGCAACGAGCGTGTACTTTATTGAGTGCTTCGTAGGCTAGTTTGCAAGAGAGGGAGAAAGAGAGAATGAGAGAGAAAGAATGAGGGAAAGAGGAAATGAGAGAGGATACAGAGAGAGAAAGAGGAACAAGGGGTACGAGTCTACCTCCTTTTTGATTCTCATATTTATACCAGGTGTCCTATTACAATCGTTTTGTTAGAACGACCCACCTAACTAAAAGCTTTGTCACGAAAAAAAAAATGTCAAAAGTCTCTTCCCTTTCACACACGAAATTCTCTCATCGAATTACGTGCTGTCGGGAAAATTTTCCATTTTAATTCAAATATAATATTCTCATTATATTTGTTGCAAAAAAAAAACTCATAATAATCAGTTTTTTTACATCATTTTGGTAAGATTTTCAAGTTTTTAAATCGCAAATATTTGATTTCGGATTAGGAAAAGAAATTAAAGTCTTGCAACTTCGTTTCTGATTTGAGAAAACTAAATAATTCCTTAACTCGGCTTCAATTTTAAAGAATCAGGATGAACTTGAAAAAAACATAGTTTCTTTTTTTAATAAACAAAACACAATTTGAAGAGACTGTTTTCTGGGTTCGAAACTAAATTAAAAGGTAGCTTGTTTCATTTTTCAAAATATCGTAATTTTTGACATTTAAAAAAAATTATGTTCTCGAAAACTGTTAAATGTTTTTTTATTTAAAAACCAAAATACAAGACAGTAAATTCTCTAAAGAAATGTAAAAATACATTTGTAAATTTGTAGTGTTTACTGCGGAGGGATAGCTGAACTTATGTTCAGCTATATAATTTATGTCAAAAAAATAATAAGAATTTTAGTAATGAAAAGTTGTTTCATTTGGAGTTGAGGAAATTTCTCAGAGTTATCAACAGGTTCACATTTACCTTAACATTAAAAAATTGGGTGAATTTTATAAAAAATAGTATTTTTCTTATTTTCTTTCTCACATTTTGCATTCGTTTGCTATGTTTTGTTGTAAGGTCTTTCAGATGAACGTAATACATTAAAATAACCTTTGTGCTTTCAGGAAAACATAACTGAGTCTTAATTGATTGGCAAAATTGAAAAATTTGGCCGGAAAATCCGGCAATTTGCAACATTTGACCTGCAAAACAATGGGAATTTAAAATCCGTCAAATCGACACTCTGAGAAAGTAAACATAAATTAATTTTTGCATTTCTGCTTTATGTACATACTTATTAGTTATCAAAAATGATTTCGAAATTATTGACTCGAGAAATAATACGAAAGCTTTACTTCAATGGTTATTTTGAAATATGAAGATTGTTTTGATAACTCCAAACTGATCTCAGGTTTCAATAAAAGTATATTTCAATGTTAATAGACCTCAAAATTTTCAATAATTTTGAAGTATATTTTATATCTTTCGGGATCAGTAGAAATTTTAGTTTCCAGTAAATTTTTTGTGGCTTTTCATCAATACCATTTTATTTGTTCATATTAAATTATAAACAAATATTTTTCTATTTCCTCAGTAAATTTCCGATCTTTCATGGTATGTACTTATGAAATAAAAACTATTTATTAGTTCTCGAGTAAAAAATCAAAATGGTAAAAAAACTCGATTTTCTAAAGTTGATTTTTTTTTGCTTCTTTAGACCCTGAAATAGTTATAAACGCGAACAAATTGGTTTTCTCCTCAAAGAAAGTCAAGCCTGAAAGGGTTAAAAGACTTTGACTCGCAAAAAAAAAAGATTTGTTTCAAGGCTAGATTTCCGTATTAAAGCAGGACATCTTAAAATTAATCTTCAGTCTTAAAAGGAGACCACACTTTAATCAAGCAGTCAATTGTTTGGATTGAAATTAACAGCATGAATTTATCGCAATCTAAAACCTTATAGCTCGAGTCTAAATTAGTACTTATAAAAAAAGGAGCAAATATAAAAGAAGTCGAAGTTTTTACTGATGCATTGAATATGACATTTCTATTAGCTCAAAAATTTTGAAAAAGTTCTAGAAAACCTAGCCAAGTCATGGAATTTTGAAAAAAGGCTGGGATTAGTGGCATCTTTAAAATCTTAATAATTATTTTAGCCTTTGGCTGAGGATTTTAAAATTGCAAATTGATAGGAATTGATTAATTTAAACTTCAATAATTCGCTACCCTAGAACGATAAGGTTCTATTTCTAAAACAAATGTCACTTGATTCTCATTTTTTGCCTACTACTTTATGTAGAAAACATGCGAGAATCAAGTGGTGTCCAAAATTGAAAATAGGACCTTGTAGTTCTAGGGTGTCTATCGTTGAAAAGCCTTTTATATTTGCATTAATTTATTAATCACAGTAATAGAAATTGTCAGCTTAGTTTGCGATCAGTAGAGCATTGAATAGAATTGACTGAATTTTTTTCAAAATTAGACTTGGAAAATCTAAAAAAGACCTGGAATTCTGTAGCAACCCTGAAAATAGACATGGGACACTAATTCTCGTGCGATGATATGAACAGCTAGTCATTAGTCATTAGTCATTAGAGTTTGAATTTTCAAAGCATGCTTCTCACTTTGCAACAGTTTGGTAGAAAGTCGGTTAAGTGCATATGTCGTACTAACCTCAAAATTTGTTTCCTGCTTTTCTTCACCTAACTCACGTCCACACAAAATGAGATATCAAGTTGAAACTTTGGAATCTTAAATAGTAGGCACTTGTTGTAATTATAAACATTTAGAAATATACAAACGTTCCTTAGTGCCTCCTATTTAAGCTCCCAAAGTTTCAACTTGATATCTCACTTCATGTGGACGTGAGTTGGAGGAAAAAAAGTAGGAAGAAAAATATTGAAGTTAGTATGGCATGCCCTTAAGGCCCAGGGGGCCCAGGCATGCTCGAACGCAGAAGCGTAAGCGTAGACACAGGCGTAACTTTGCTACTCTCCGTTATGTCCAGTGCTCCAGTGTGATACAATGCACTGTTTTACAGGGTTCCTAAATCTGGGAAAGCGTTAGCGACGAGCGTGCCTCGGCCTTCAAAGACGATGAAAATGGGACACCCCGTATAGATCGTTCTCTCTCTCTATTGTGGAGACTCTCAGTTCATCTCGCATGTAGGGTGGAACAGCCAGAAGTGATCGATGACAGTGTGAATGCGAATGCGTTGCATATCTCTGAGGATAGCTGTGTTGCTAAGGGTTGAAAAGGGCACCCCTCTGTCCTCTCTCACTCACTCTCTCTTTCTCTCTTGATCTTTTTTTACCTCCCAACCACCCTCTCGCTCTCTTTCGTTCTCTCTCTCTCTGTTACAGTGTTGGCCAGTGGTGTCTCACTGAAGAGAGAGGGGGATACCCCACAAGGTCATGCGACGAAGCTCCAGCTGTCCTGCTGGATGCCTCAAACGTTGCAACCCCAAGAGCCAAGGGATGCTCAGGGGTCGATTATGGGGAATCAGTACGATATGTTCGTCCGGGTGCAAGGAGATGGTTGCCGTCCTCAGCTGTACAGTTGCCTTCATTGTGGCAAGTTGGTCAGCAACCGATGGCACCACATTCGATCCCATCAGTCGCAGAACTGCCAATGTCCCTACTGCAATAATGTCTTCACTCGCAGCGACAACCTTAAGGCCCACATTAGGACCAAGCATCCGGAACTTACGTAGCTACACTTTCCAGAAAATCTCAACTTATCCAGAAAGTCCATCTTATTCAGAAAGTTGATCTGACCAAATTCCTCGCAGAATCCAACTCCACTCGCCACTGTCTTCGTGGATTTCCATTCTTTTACAGCGTTACAATTTCTAATCTTAACCCTCCTAGTACCAGGTGGGGTCGGATCCGACCCGATATGCACAGGAAACGCACAGGAACCGACCCCACCTGGTACTAGGAGGGTTATATCGTGTTGCAGTTCTTATCTCCATTTTCAATTAGATAACTTCAAAATGAGAATGTAATAAAATTAGTGTTAAAATCCCAAGAATCTCTTCTAAAATCCTTTTAGTAAATTCCATTTTATATCTGGGTTTTATCCAAATCTTCGACTGGAAATGAGGAAAGTGGCCTTTAGTCGAGAAAAAATAGGTGAACTTATTTCATATTATTTCATATTATTATCCTAGAAACCGTGCCAAAGTCGAAATACGTTAGTTGTACAGATCTTTAAAAATTGCGACTTTTTTAATTAGTGTTTAAGGAAAGCGTCATGTGACATTGGGAGGTCCAAAAAATAATATTTTATTTCAGTTCTCATTCTTATCTCTTTTTATAACGAAAAAGCGAAACTTGATTTTTTGTCTAGAAAAATGCTCAGCAGTTTTTCGACTTATAGCAAAAAATCTATATTTTCTGAATAGATAAAACGTGACCCTAGAACCAAAAATTTCTATTTTGAATTTTAGAAGCCATTTGATTCTCATTTGTTTTCTATGTGAAGTAATAACAAAAAATGAGAATCAAATGACTTTTAAGGTAGTTGTGCCGAAATCGCACCTTACTTATTAGTTGTCTAAAATTTTCAAAATATTATTAGCTTAATCGTCCGTTTCTAAAGACAATACAGTACTTTTTGCATAGGTCTCCCATAGCTATCCAAAGCAATCACCATATTTTAAATTCTAGTATGAAAAAGAAACTTACCATTGAGGTTAAAAAACTACAGATATATATATATATATATATATATATATATATATCGTA
>JBAGKK010000205.1:838368-855649 GCA_037177015.1 Euceroptres primus
ATTGAAACATGTCTTCAATTTGACTTGAGCATGTCTTGATTGGGGGTGTGTCTAGTCGAAACCAAGTCGAAAATTTTGTACACGGGTAAGTTCGTTTTTACCATCATGTTTTAATAAGATAACTTTTTCACAAAACATTTTTATGTTAAATGTGAATTATATGAAGCACTTAAACAAAACAAGTTGAAAATAAAGTAGCTACTCCGAACATGTTTATGTTAAATGTGAAATTATATGAAGCACTTAAAAAACAAGTTGCAGATAAAGTAGCTACTCGGAAGTAGTTACTAAGAACGTATTTAAAGAAGGAACGTATATATAATTGTTTAAGAAGTTTATACATGGCTGTTGGGTTTTTTTTTAATAAAAATGAAGCGGTCTTTTGCAGATATGAAAATGTATATTTAATTTAGCTATAGTTGAATCAAGAAGGAAGTCATTTCGTTGAATAAGAAGAGCAATAAAAGCAGCACGCTTTTTTAATTTCGTTTTGTGTTATAATGCACATAATAATTAAAACTACTTTTAAAATTGAAATAGAGATGAATTAAGCTGGAATTTCATTAGGTGAATAAGGAGAAAGTAAACATCAAGGCAAGATAATTCACTGCTTGCGGCATGAATTAAAAATGTGGTGAAAGATTTTTATTAAATTATTACTCATACATCCATTTAGGTTAATTACTTTTGTTCAATGTAAGAAACAGGAACTGTGAAGAAATTTCTTTAAAAAAACCGACACCATCCGACTCGCAGTGATATTTTTGTGAACTTGTTTTTCGCGTTTTAAAAATTAGTTTATAAAAAGAATTTTCATCAAGAGGTCGATATAGCAGATATCCGCATAAATTGACTCTCCTCTGATGAAATAAAATTTGTATTAATAGCCGCAAAAGGCCAAAAACAATTAAAATTTATATTTTATTTTATTTTAAACGAAATTATTTGATACGAAGAATTTCTTTGGATCCAAGAATTCTTTTTGTTTCACCATAGCCAGCTTATATCCAAATAGCTTTCATCCAAATAGAATTGTAGGTAATAAATTAGCATAAACAATTATAGATTCAACTATTTTTTTCTATATCGAATTTTTTATTTCTCTTTTAAAGTTTCTTATATTCAACAATATGGTTATTTTCCCTGATTTTATAAACCTATTTTAAAAATGTGAGGTGAACATCCTTCCATTAAACTTTTGGGGTGGTGGAAACGCAGGCGAGTCAGGAACACTGTCTAAACGCAATTAGAGTTGTTTTATATTGTCAACGGTCCCATCTCTTTCGCTCCTTTTCATTAAGGATTCGATTTTGCTGCTCTGCATCAATCTGCAATTGACATTTCAACTGTGCGCTCTTTTACTTTAGTATCAATTGTTACAGTCGATAATGTAAATATACGAGGAGAAAAATGAATTGTTTAATTAAGAATGACATCCAGAGAAAGGTTCTGTTTAATTTTTTCTAGTAAAATCTCATTCAAGACAAAATTTAGTTTATTTTAAATGAATGCTTATGTGAGTTGAGTGAATTTTCCTGTCCTTTTTCTATATATTTTATGCTGTTTGTACCAACATTAGCAATTCATTTTTCTCTGGAGAAAGCCTCATAAATATGTTGAAACTGCTTTTTCTAATTCTGTGGATTCCTACAATTTTGCTGATAAATTCTAACGTTAAAAGAGTTGTTTTGAAACAATGCAACGAATTATAATCTTTATACCTTTTACAATGATGTCTTGATATGTTTATGACGTCATTGGTATAAGATATTTCTTAAATTCAGATGTAACCCTTCCCTTGCGAAGATTACTTTATTATGCTTAAAGATTTTGATGAAATCTTGCTTAATGCTGTGAAGTAGGTTGTGCTGCAAATGATTTCCACTAGTGTTTTCAAAAACATCTCTTACACTCTAACGTCTTTTTTGTTTCGCATTAAAGAGAGAAAAGATCTCGCGTATGGAATGATAAAATTGTTTAAAACTAATCTTGAACTTTCACACGCCTATGCTTGCCAATTTCACAGATTTTCAGATTCAGTAATCGATAACAAGACTAATTTCAAGGAAGCTGTTAAAAAAAGAAATCAATTAATTTCTATTTTTCCATGTGTAAAATCAGTAACTTTTCAGTTTTCCAATTTTATCGCTCCTAATAGGCGAGATCGAATGTGTATCGATTGAACGCAGTTTGTGATAATTATATAAATGTTTTAACAGTTTTGGAATTTTAACTTAATAATATAACTATTGTACGGATTTCCACTTAATATTTAACTGCGAAGAGAGAAATGGTGAATCCGGTGGCTCTTGAGGCAAATACGTGTCCAAGGGTTCTGGATGAGCAGATTGTGAACGGAAACTGTAGGTAGGTGAACTCGAGGGTGAAAAGTGAGAGAAAATTTTGTAAAGAGGGAAGGAGGAAAGTAAAGAGGAAGAGAGGAAGAGAGAAATACTCGGCACACAGATTTCACAAAGTGTAATAAAACGGCCTGCTCCACGCTTGTGGTACTGGCCGCCAGGCTGTTATATTGAATTCTTTTCTTAATTAAAATGATTAATACTAAAACAATTACTGCATACTACAACTACTATTATTACAACTATTACTACTACTATTACTACTACTACGTATAAGTATTTATATATTTACAATTGCGTGGTGTGGAGTGGAACATTGTGATATAATAGATTGGTGCTAACACCTTATTGAAATTGAGAAGAATTTAAAGAAAAATTGTGCAATATTGCGATAGTAATGGGGTGAGGCGTTATCTCCCAGCGGTTGAGGTACGTTTATCTGTGGATGATATTGAATAAAGGGGCGCGAGGGAAACGTCCAATGTTTTTTTAATTGTCTTTTATAGTCAATCCTTTTCGAGTGATTTCGTCAAATGCCAAACTCTAGGATCGAGAATCGGTACATAGTCGTGAGTGAGAAGAAAATAAGAATAATTTCCTTTCTGCAGTACCCATTGTGTGAGCAATATCGATGAGTTATCTGGGCGCCTAGGAGGACCTAGATTCTGGTTAAGACTATGTCTTTCCCTTTATCCTCTTACTTGATTTAATTTAGTCTCAGTTTTTCTCCTCACTTTTTTTTTAATCTGCAACTTGTCAAATCGAGGAGACTAAGTCCAAAGTTATTTTTAGCAAATTTTGAAAAAAAAAGTTAAGGATACTTTAGAAAAAAAGTAATTTGGGTCATAATTAATATTTAATAATAGTTTTTGGATTTTCTTGAGTTTTCTTTTGTTTTCGTGATTTCCTTTCAATGTTATTGATTAGTAGCTGATTTAGTAAAAAATCCTTTAACGAACAGAATGAGTTATTGATAACTGAAATTGAATGTAAATTACGACTTTTACCTAAAGCGAAGGAAGAAAAGCAATCTAAATAATTATTTTTAAATAAACAATTATAATTCAAAAACCTGAAAATGTCATGGAATTTTGAAAAAATGACTGGAATTTTTTAGCTCCACCTTCTTTAAAGGCTTAATAATTATTTTAGTCGTTGGCTGAGGATTTTAAAATTGCAAATTTTATAGAAATTGATCATTTAGAATTCAATAATTGTTGAAAAGTCCTTTACATTTGTTTTTATGAATCACAATACCAGAAATGGTCGACAAATTAGTTTGTGACTAGTAGAATATTGAATTGAACTGACTGGAATTTTTTCAAAATTAGACCTGAAAAGTCTGGAAAAGACCTGAAATTTTGAAATTGGACTTCTGTAACAACGCTGTTTATGTAAAAAGTTTCAATTTCTCTTCTAAATTTCGTTGGAATTAACAAAAGGCTCCTTTTTGTTGATTTTATTATTCAAGATAAATATTCTCTCTAAATATGAGTTAGTAGTTTTCTACTAATGAAATAGTGCCGAATAGTTTACCAATTGCTTTAGTAAGTTTTTCTACTAATTTTTAGTAGAAAACTACTAATTCACTTAGCAAGATTTACTAAATGAATGAGGAAGCCTTACTGAATGAATTAGTAGTTTTCTATTAAAAATGAGTAGAAATGCTTACTAAAGCAATCAGTAAACAATTCGGCACTATTTCATTTTGTGAATATTAAAACTGGGTATACCCTTAAATTTCGTAATGCCAAGTCTTTGACAAGACTTTCCATTCTCTCATGGGCGCAGAAAAAGAAAAACGAAACTTGCAGCGACTGATTGTGAGAGAAAATGATAAAAAGAAATGCGATCGAGATGAAGTTAAAAAAGAAACTATGGCTGTGCAAGAGAACATTATGAGAGTAGTTAGATAGACGTAGGTGTTACCTAGGGACTAGGCTTAGCTGATAGGATAAGGGCATGTTTTTTCAGGCGTTTCGTTCTCGCGCTAAACAATCCGCTGCTTGATAACGCTCCACTCCCTGTACATTATTAAACTAAATAAATTTAAAAAATATACTATTATTAATATCTCTTTATATAATAATATATACAAATTACGGTTTAATTATGGATATATATGTATATACACTCACATATATGTATATATCTATCTTCATATATAAAAAATTATATATATATATATATATATATACATTTTGTTATTTTTGGGTCGGGGTAGGGAGGGAGGGACGTCAACTAGGGAAAAGAAGCTGCGTATGTTTAATCGTAAGGGACTATTCCTGCGATATATATTATACATTAAAATGTAATGGCGTGTTCTCTATATTTCAAAATTTTCTCATTGGCGCGACGTGTCAGACTGAAGTTGTGTGATTTATAAATAATGTGGTATATCAATTGCCTATCTCGATTTGGTATATTCTTAAAAATTGTATCGTGTACATATACATAAGTATATGTGTATATATGAGGGAAAAAGTCACTATTGCATTTTGCAAGAGGAGAAAACCAAACTTAGAAGTACTTTTCTTTTTGTTTTTTTAAGTCACGCACACTATTTTTCCTTAGAGCTCCTCCCTTAAATTTGTTCTCTCTTCCCTTTTTATTTAAAAAAATGTAGACGACTGCGTTTTTTTACGGGTTTTGATTCTTTCCTCACTTCCCATTTGGTCCCCTTTCTTTCTCTAAACACGTTCAGATACTTATGCGTTTGCAACACGCCGCTCTTAATTTATTGTATTCCCTGTTTGTTATTTTTCCCCTTTATTATTGTTTTTCCTCATATTTTTTAATTATTTTTTTTAACAGTCACAGAGTAACTGCGGCACTACGTATTACCATAATCGAACTGCTAGAATCTTATGAATATAACGATACATTTGTACCAAACTGTGTAAAAATGGAAAAGTTTAGGGAATTTTATTATAAGCGAGATGGAAAGGAAAGAAAAAGAGAATATGCCAGATCCTTTGATCTGGCATGAATTGAGTGAATTGTCGATTAAATTGTTAATCGGATGAGAGCTCGCGATCACTGAAAAACAGGGTCGACGATGATAATAATTCTGCGGCCAATTGGAAATCGTTTTAATACGTATAAAGAAATAAAAACCTTTGGTTTCGACATCCAGTCACGGCAAAAATTTTTTTTCAAGCTGGGAATGATTAGGACTAATTGAGTTTATTCTTATTATTCTTAATTACGATTATATTCTCTAACATGAAGGTCTTAAGTTTACGATTGCATTATGATTATGATTATAATTACAATTATAAAATGAATATTATTATTATTATTATTATACTATTATATTCTTATGATTATCATTATTATTATTATTATTATTATTATTATTATTATTATACACGTGTCTTTTTAATTCTAATGTAGATATTATATGCGGATGATGAAAGGTTTTAAACAAAACAACAAAAAAATGATCGCAAGAATTAATCATATGTGCATTTAATGTATTTCGTACTAATTTTTTGATTAAACATAATTGTGTGTTAACCGAATGGCCTTCACTTTCTTTTCCAGATCACTTCTTCTACTGATTAGATGTAATACACTTTTACGTATGATTAAAGAGAGAGAAAGAGAGAGGTGTGTAAGAATTCTGTTTCTGAGTGAGAAAGAAGAGCGATGAAATTGTATTTTTTTTTTTAAAGTACTTTCAATGTATAAATTGACGTGATATCGCCTTCGTGGGCTCTTAGTCGAAACTGGTTGCTGTTCCTTCACACCATTCGGAGTTCTAGGCGCAAGCGCCTCCAGGATTTGTGAAAAATTGCCCTGCAACAAGTGGCAACGCGACCTGCTTCAATGCTACCATATTTCACACCAAAATCGATTGACGTAGGGAATCAAGTTTAAACGGTATACGCCCTCTTGGCAAATGAAGACAGTCTAAAAGCACAGATAAGCCCATCTCTTTCTATAGAAAATCATAAATCACTTTCTACTTCAAACAGCCAGGCTCCAATCTATTGAAATAATAATTTGAAAAAATATTTGATTAACTCATTAGAAATGAGACCACACTTTGATCTTTATCCATATATCTATTTTATCCTTATATTTATTTTGCAAAATTCTAAGTATATTACATGAAAATTCAAGGAAAACGAAAAAAGTGATCGTTACTCAGCTGCAACAGTGTCCGTTAAAGGTAATAAAAAACAATGTCTGATTTATTCAGTGAGAAAACTTTTCATCGTTAAATTTTGAAATTTTTGAGTCGAAAATTGTTATTGTGTATTTAATGAAATTGTGTAGTTATTAGAACAACTGGGGAGATTTCTGTGAAGGTCTCTTTAATAAAATTAAGGGTTGAGAGAAAATTGTTTTCAGTCACTTGCTGAATAATTTTCGCAATTTACATCGAAATTCCAAGTTCACTTATAAACTTTTTGATCTTAAGGACAGCTTTCGCGAGCATTAAGAACTTGTCTCGCGTGTAGCGATTCCACAAGTTTTAATTACCTGACGAAAGTTCCTCTTGGTCTCTGAGACATTCAATTTAAAGATTTGTTCGATCCAATCAAGCATACATTAAGGAAAATGTACAAATTTTTCGGGCGGTTAAGCCATCTGCATTCATTTGAATATTCATTAATTCGGTTATTTCAATTAATAATATAAAACTATTTCAGATTAAAATTTACCCGAAGAAAATATATGCTTGACAATAATTAAAATTGTGGACGTTTTGGCTGATTGAACACGGAAAAAAATTCGATAAGGCATGGAATTTATTTTTTCCGTGAAGAACCATGACTTTTCATTAAACCGATTTATTTTCTAATTGCGAACAATACCAAAGTTCCCCGAGGCGATCAGTGTCGAGATTTTCGAGATTGTTTTTTCAAATATTTTTTTTGGACCCGCGAGCGAAACTCAGTGTGATCTCTATTCTCGACGCTAAACTTCAACACCTTTGTTCTGGACATGATGCAGACATGAATGGATGTATCATAGAATTTCTGCTGAGAAATAATAAGAATAAAAATTGCGCATTGAGAGTCCAAGAAGAAAGTCGACGATCCAAATTTATATTTAAAAAGAAAGTGAGCACACATTCTGAATTATTTATTATTCCAGTTGACTAAAGTTTATTCGATTTCAATAAATTCTCAGAGAACAATATTTGAACAATTTTCTTAATATAAAACTGAAATTTTTCTCCGTTCTTTAAAAAGTAGCTGGTATAATATGAGAAGATTTACAGCTCTCGAAACTAAATTGCAATAAGGCCTTAATAATTTCGATTAATTACAACTTCTAATGCACTTAATTCAATATCAGTCTTCCTTTCCTTGAACTAATTGAGGAGAACTGGAAGTTAGAATGAAAGAACCCTTATTGTATTACTTGTTACTCTTAGCTTATATAATTATCACGCTTTCGCCGAGTTCATATTATAACTCTAGCTGAAATGGAAAAAAAAAAGATGAAAAAAAGCATAAGAGAAACTTTATCGCCCTTAAAGAGATAGTCCGAGATTCGTTCGTGGATCGTCGTTCTCGTTTTTTGCCTGCGCGAACCGTGGATCAATAGTAACATATGATATCTGGTTTTATGACGTTATATGCACAGAAAAAATAAGAATAACATTTTTTGCAGTTAAAATATTTATTCAAACAACTTAACGTCAATTACAAGTATTTTACTAGTAAAACGAAAGGGGTAAAAATCCATCTGATTTTTTTCGTTTTTAATTTTTTTCTCATAAAGTACATGATAGAGTCACGCGGAAAGCCGCACGCACGACACCCCATGCAAATATTCGCCAAACCGGACATACTAAGTAAAAAGTAAGTCCATCCTGATTTTTGTGTGGTTTCTGTTGTTACAGACCTGAAAAATTGGCGGATTTCTCAGATTTTTGAGAGACAGAGTAACTCGGACGAGAGGAGGCGATGTTCTTTGTGCGGTAAGGTCGTTACCAATGTGAGAAATCATTATTACGTGCATTTTCCCGGAAAATACGCCTGTCCACTCTGTCCCGCTGTTTACACGCGCAGTGACACTCTTCTCACTCACACGCGTATGAAGCACGCTCATACACAACAACCCATTCAATTTTCTCGTTCTCAGTTCAGTTGTAACTTACCCGTCTAGCCACTGTGAAATTTTTGCTAAAATAAGTGAAAAATTTCCTGAGGGTTGTGCGAAATTGGAAAAAAAAATATTTTTCCTTAAATGTAATATATAATTCACTTTTAAAGTTTAGCACTCACTAAATCTGAATTAGTAGTTTTCTACTAATTACTAATGAAATAGTACCGAATCGTTCAGCAATTGCCTCAGTAGGCATTTCTTCTAATTTTTAGTGGAAAACTACTAATTCACAGTGGGTAAACTACTAATTAGGCTTACTAAATGAATTAGTAGGCTAAGTAAGCCTTACTAAGTGAATTAGTAGTTTTCTACTAAAAATTTGTAAAACTGCTTACTAATTCATTCAGTAAGCCTTACTAATTGTAAGTGATTTAGTAGTTTTCTACTATGAATTAGTAGTTTCCTACTAAGAATTAGTAGAAATTCTACTGTGAATTAGTAGTTTTCTACTAAGAGTTAGTAGAAATTCTTACTAATACATTTAGTAAGCCTTACTAAGTGAATTAGTAGTTTTCTACTAAAAATTAGTAGAAATGCTTTCTAATTCATTTAGTAAGTCCTTCTAAGTGAATTAATAGTTTTCTACTGTGAATTAATAGTTATTTACCAGAAATTAGTGGAAATATTTACTAAAGCAATTGAAAAACGATTCGGCACTATTTTACTAGTAAAAAACTACTAATTCAGATTTAGAGAGCAAAATCTTTCGACAGTTCTTCTTTAAAGAGCACGAGAAAAATTGTCGGTACAGGGTACTAATTGGATCATAGCCAAACTCTTCAGAATTAATGCTTTATAGGTAGAAAAGGCCTTCTTTAAATCATAAGTAAAAGATGATGCTCTTAGATAAAATATTGGTTTTGATATCTCGATGATATGCGCATATGTATCAGCCTTGAGAAATTACTTCCAAAGTATCCTTGGAAAAGGGCATTGCTCTCATCTAGAAAGAAAGGATAGTGGATATTTCCTTAAAAAGTGATAAAAATATCCTTAATCTTCAATGCAACATTCTGTTTTTATAGAATTACTTTTGTGCAGAAAAAATACATTTACTCAATTCAATATTTTTAGCTTAGAAGATTTCTTTCACCTTATTGAAACTTTATTAAGTTAAACTCTCTACATCTGAATTAGTAAAAACTGATCCAATAATTTACTGTACTGAAAATTTCTACTAATTGTTAGTAATTTTTTACTAAAACTTTAGTGAGATATTGAAATACAACTAATAATAATTAGTATATAATTAGTATAGAAATACAAGTGAATAAAAATAAGTGACTCGTACTTAATGAAATTCTGATTGATTGAAATGTTTCCCAATGAAACACATTTTGTTGAGTCAATTTTTATTATCTGAATCCTAAGGAATTTATTCGCAGACAACATTTTTTTATCAGACAATTAATACAGAATTTTCAAGAAATATTGTGTTTTCAAATAAATAAATATTGGTTGATTCAGAAAAGCTTTTTGCATCCTTGGTAAATAATTTTGAATATTGGATAATCATATGGTAATTATATTCTCAGAAAAAAATAATTATAGTTCAAAACATATCTTGTCCTAATTAAGAAAACATAACAACATCAGACATACCAAAAACAATATCATTATATAAAAACATTTAACTTAAATTTATTTGACTATTCATCACTTTTTAAAATTGAATAAATTTCCAAAGAAAATGGCGTACATACAATTAATAAAAAAGTAGAGATTCTTTCAATGTAAAAATAAATATCGATATTATTATAACAACAAAAGTTCTGCCTTTAAAATATCTTGAATAATTTTGCCATTTTGTTTGTACACAAATATAAAAAAGTAATAGGAGAATTTGAGGGATGTTGCATTATTTTTAAAATTTAAATACGATTTCATGTCATTAAAGAAAACCTAAAACCATGATTCAAATAATACCTTGTACTTAAAATTGACCTCCATCGCTTGCAAATAAATTTTTTTTAAAGTGAATCTTTCACTAAATTTTGGAAAAATTACGAGGGCACTTGAAAAGTTTGCATTTTTGTTTACTGAACTGGACAAAATTCAAGTTTTACTTAGTCAGTAGTTTAAAAACATCTGAGTCTAAATTAGAATAAGAAATCTTGTTATTTGTAATATTAATTTTGAATTTCTTAAGATTGACATCCTAAAGAAATTTTTATGAAAGCTCAATTTTATCGAAATACTTTAAGGGTATTTGATGCATAATGATGTCGCGAATTACCGACCGATTTTTTATTTATATTCAACTGCTTTATTAAGAGAGAAATCCAAATATAATGCTGAAATTTAAGAAAATTATAAGGAATATATCAAGGAATCGATGTCTGGTGCGTTTCAATTTTTATTTTGAAAAAAAATTATTTTTGAATTTTTTTTTTCGAAATAAAAACTGAAACGCACCAGACATCGATGCCTAAATATATTCTTTATTATTTCCCAAAATTTCAGCATTATATTTGCATTTATCTCTTAATAAATTCGCTGAGTGCAAATAGAAAATCGGTCGGTAATTCGTGACATCATTATGTATCATAAACCCTTAATATTGTGTTATAATTGCAAAATGTGTTACCAATCTCAGTGTTCAAAAAGGGAAGAATTCTTCAAAAGAATTCGCCTCTGAGTACATAGGTGAAATTTTAGTACTTATTTACATAAATATATATCGAAGTTTGGCTGTGACTGTTTAGGAAGTCATTTAGAAGAAAAAGCCAACTACGAGAAAGTCAATAATAATACATTTGAAAAAAAAAACTATTCAACTCATGCAACTTCGGTATGGAACGAATATTTCAGCAAATGGGTTTGAAATCTGTGCGCACTATTCAGTGCTTGAATAAAAATAAAAGTATGTAGAAATTGTGTATATGATTCATTGTTACTTTATAAGAAGAGGTTTATATTAGGGAACGTATTTTAAAATTAAATTACAGACGATTTTTAACAATTTTTTGAATAATTTAATTCATCAACAGCCAAAACTAAAGTCTGTGATTTCCATTCTAAATGTAAAATCCTTACTCTCTCTCTCTCTCTCTCTCTCTCTCTCTCTCTCTCTCTCTCTCTCTCTCTCTCTTTTTTTTTTTATCTCTTCTCCACTCTCTCCTTCTCTCTTGTCTCTTGATTATAAACGATTAGAATTTCGCTCAAAGCAGCAATCTTATTTAACTATCGATGTACTTGCAAAAGTAAAACAAAGATTTTACAAATCTTTGTTTTACAAAAAAGATATAGAATAATATTTTTTCCATAATCATAATCTCACTGTATCTTATGAAAGTGAATCGCAGAAACTAGGTCGATTGTTGTTTGAAAAAGGAGAGGCAACAGACACTGTAAATATCGTATAAGAATTTTTCATCGAGCTTCCGTATAGACGAGCGTAGACTCTTAAGACCAGACACTATGTGTTCTTTTAAACGAATGCGAAAGAGGAAATTGAAGTGCGAGTGTTTGTTTGCATGCTTGTAAAAACCTTATAAGTATATAAAAAATAAAACAAACAGCCAAATGGTTTTCCTTTGCAAATGTAGACATTGAAGGGCGTCGCAAAAACTACTAAAAATTTTTAAAACTACAAAAAATATTCAAAAAATATTGTTCGTCCCTTTTTATTCAAAAATGGAACGACCTTCTTTACAACTCAATTCTGCAAGCGAAGCAAAATCATTTGCATTTTTGTGAGATTCTGTGTGAATTTTTACACTGTTAAAGCGTTTCTCCATTAGGTAATTAAATCGTGTAATATTAGAGAATGCATACACATATATCAACAGAGTCTATGATTAAGTCGAGAGATTTTCATTCCTAAACTTTTATATGTACTACGTCCGATCTAGAAGGCACCACCGTTTCTTCTAGACTCTAAAGGATGATCGTTGTAAGAAATATGACGAGGCTCGAAGAATTTATCGTGTAAACTATCTGACAGATGTAATATATTAATAAACGCTATGGATCAACGCTAAGGACTTTAATATCAATGAATGATCTCCTTTACGTCATTTACCTATTTATTTCATTTTCATATCTTTAAAAATGTACTCTATAAATCTGCATTAGTAGTTTTCTACTATAATGAAACACTGTTGAATCGTTTACCAATTGCTTAAGTAAGCATTTCTACTAATTTTTAGTAGAAAACTACTTTTCTTAGTATTGAGTTACTTAAAATTAGTACGAATTCTTACTGAAACAATTGATAAACGATTTTGCACCATTTCGTTATTCTCTAAATCTGAATAATAGTTTTCTACTAATGAAATAGCGAGAAATCGTTTACCAATTGCTTTGCACTCAAAAAAAAGTTGGTTTCAATCAAATAAATATTTATTTGAATCAAGCAAAATTTGTTTGAAATAACCAAATATTTGTGTCTATTCAAAGAAACAGTATGTTTGATTCAAATAATAATATTAATAATAATAATCGTCCGGTCCCTTAAAGGTCTATAAAATAGCTTATCATAATAATAATAAATAAAAAATTCTGAGTGTAGTAAACATTTCTACTTATTATTAGTAGACAAATACTAATTCATACACGGAAAAAATAAGTGCTGGAAAATTTACTTGACTAGTCCACGACGTCTGGATACACGGAAAAAAAAGTTCATTAAATTGTACAGAACTAGTTCTATAGTGGAAGATACGACGGGTAGTTTATTAAAAGGTAAAATCGTCTTGGTTGTACGTTGCGTTGAACTATTCTACGAAATGTGGTAAAAAGTTCTATAAAATTTAAAGGCCCAGGCGACGTAATGTTTATTAGAGGGCAGGATACGAAAATCGTAGAATACTTCTAGAAAATCTAAAACTTCAGTTAAAAATAACTTCGATATAAACTTACAGTTTATATCGAAGGAGTCTCTAAACTATAGAGAACAGTTTTATAAAATGATGACCGATTTTTCGACGAAAAAATATATCTTTTTTATTATTATCATAATACTCTATATTTTGTTCACATATTTAAGTACACAATTATTCACTATTACACAAACAATCACTACATTACTACATCACTACATTATAATCGCACGCTATTACAATTTTTATTCGCCGCGGATTCGAACCCTATAATAAGTTTCGCATTCCTAATTCCTAATTTGTTCAAGGTTCGCTCTTATCCCCGACTATTGAAATCATTCAAGCAAGTTTAATGAACTTTTTTTCTCCGTGTAGGCTATAATTTTTATAAAGTCTCGTTTACTTTTACTTCCTCATAGAGGAAGCTTTGTAATGGTTACATTTTCAAAAAATTTTAAATTTATTTAATTAAACGTTCGTTAGTTCATAAATATCTAATACAATGTTCTGAACTATTGTCAGGATGTGTGTGTATGTGTGTGTCACTTTTTTGTGAACACGATAACTTGAGAACGGTTGCAGATAAATTGATAAAACTTGGAGGGCTTATTTTTACCACTAATATCTCAAATCTGACACAAAGATTTCAAAAAATATTCATTCGATTTTTTTCTAGTACTTTTGTAATATTTGAAAAATCGGTTTTTACAATTAAAACTTTTTTCATTACCATAATTCACAATTAATGCGTGAGAAGAAAAGATTCCTTAAATCGAAAGGAATCGTTTGACCTATTATATTAATATATTTTAATGAAAATTAAGAAAATTTTGAACATTTATAAGATTGAAAAAAAATGAAAATTTACAATTTTATTGAAGTAATTTTTACAATTTTAAGTTTTCGATGTTCTACCATCAAAAGAAAAAATTCTTTGACTCGAAACGAATCGATTGACCCATAATATATGAATACATTTCATTGAAGATTTATTTTACCGGGAAAACCCGGTAATTTTATTTAGGATCGGGATTACACTTATATTTTATTTTTTTATTCTTCAAATTTTAATAGCATTTAAGCAACTACTTGTGATTCTGACTGCATAATTTAAAAAAAATTATTTTACGTGTTACGGAAGTTTCAAAATATGCACTTTCGATTAATATTTATCACTTCAGACTGGGATTAAAGATAAATTTTTTCACTTGTAAATAAATAATTTACATATTATTTATATGTAAGGTAGATGTCCCAGTAATCGTACCGGTCCCAGTAATCGTGCAGTTGGCACATAACCTAAAGAAATAATTATAAAAGATATTTTAAAAATTATTTAGTAAAAAAAATAACGAGCTTTAGCATTATTTGTTATCAAAATCAATAATAATCAAGTACAAATGCTTAAAAAATAATATTGACGGCGAAACGATTACTGGGACTAAGGTCACGATTAACTAAGGTCATTAACCTTATACGTTCACTTTCAAAAATCACAAAAAAGCATTTTCAAATTGATTGGGTGAAAAAAATTTACCAGGAAAAACCCGGCAATTTTAAATGGCCTGATCGCTAGACACCCTGACTATTTAATGCTTCCTCTATATGAGGAAGCAAATCATCTATTTGCTATTTCATCATAACGAGGAAGCAAAGTGCTCACGATATGAACACAAAAAAATATAGACCACGAGAAAACACCCGAAATCGAATTCACAGCTAGTTTAACATGAAAAAAAGTCCTGGAAATATTCACGCACAGTTAAGGAACAACAGTTCTCCAATTTTTATCGCATATTTCTTAGAAAAATTTTAGACAGTCATGTCATTTTTATTTAAAAAATGCTTCATATTTTTAAGGGTATTTGATACATAATGATGTCGTGAATTGCCGACCGATTTTTTATTCATATTCAGCGGGTTTATTAAGAGAAAAATGCAAATATAATGCTGAAATTTGAGGAAATAATAAGGAATATATCAAAGAATCGATATCTGGTTCGATTTAGTTTTTATTTTGAAAAAAATTATTTAAAAAATTTTTTGTTTTCCAAAATAAAAACTGAAACGCACCAGACATCGATACCTAAATATATTTTTTATTATTTCCCAAAATTTCAGCATTATATCTGCATTTATCTCTTAATAAACCCGCTGAATGTAAATAAAAAATCGTTCTGTAATTCGTGACGTCATTACGTATCAAATACCCTTAAAGATTCAAATAGAATAACTTCGTGATTTTTTAAGAATTCTTCAGAGAAAGGGCAGGTTCCACACAGTGACGTCAAGAATTACATACTTTTATTTACTTTTACATGCATTATATAAAGCGGGCATATTATTAGAAAAAATGAAGGTATTGGGCTGAAATTTTAGGAAATGATAATACATATATCAGAGCACGTCTGTCTGGTCCGGGACAATTATTGTATTGAAAGAAAAAAGTTAAATTTGATCATTTATTTTTTGTATGTAATTGATGAAGGGGCTCCAGCGCCCCCATTTTATATTAATTAGGGCACTAAAACCCTATGATCACTTGACTACGAAATGATAATGATAATAAGCCCGCCTTATATATACTCGAGTCCCGGTTTAAGAACGACATTCCTAGAATGTCGTTCGGTGGCATTCAGTAGATGCGCGGGTCCACTAAAAAAATCGTATTAAAAACATGCCTCTCTTACTTCTTGGGTATCTCAGCGAAAAATTAGGTTAGAAAGATTCTCCGTTCCTATCTATCAAAAATACTTCGAGTAGGAATCAATCGACGCGAAATTTAATAAGCTTTCTAACGATTTGTTTAAAATCTTTCTAACCTAATTTCACGCTGAGATACCCAAGAAAGAAGAGAGGCATGTTTTAAATAAGATTTTTTTTAGTGGACTGACAATTATGGCCGGTACTGTAATTTTTCATCGTCATTTAAGAATTTGCATCCCTTATGGTAAAAAATTTACATGCGTACATAATTCAGTTACATATTTCATATTATTCCTACATAGTTCATATTATTCCGACTGAAAGTGGTTCGTACGGCCCTGACTGTTTGTGTTCAGAGACCCTCAAGGACTATTCCGGTTTAGAACAGGCAATGCCCAAAACCCATCCTAAACCGGGATTCGAGGGTAATGCATGTAGGAGCAAATAAAATTTTGTAATTTATTATGTCACAGTGTAAATAGAAATGCGTTAATTGTACAGCACATGGTTCGAATCCCCGCAACGTGCGTCCGATTTTTCAAAGCGTAAAAACTGTGCGATTAATCTAATTGATAGTGTGCGTGACGGTCTGGAATTGTGCTAAAATAAATATAAAATTGTGAATTATAATATTATAAAACATAAATTCAAATTTTTTTTGTTTTTATTGGCGTAAATATTTGCCTTGACAGTCCAGGAACCCTTCCTTGACTAGCTTCAAAACTTTAATGCAGGAGTGTTAAACGGATTACACGTTCAGCCTGTAAATTTTTGTTGATATAGTCAAGGAGAGTTTCCTTGACAATCGCTTAAAGGTATGTGATACATAATGATGACACGAATTATCGACCGATTTTTTTATTTATATTCAGCGGGTTTATTAAGAGAAAAATGCAAATATAATGCTGAAATTCGAGGAAATAATAAGGAATATATCAAGGTATCGATGTCTGGAGCGTTTCAGTTTTTATTTTGACAAAAAGTTATTTTTGAAAATTGTTTTTTTTTCAAAATAAAAACTGAAACGCAACGAACATCAATGCCTAAATATATTCTTCATCTTCAATAATTTCCCAAAATTTCAGCACTACACATATTTTCATTTCTCTCTTAATAAACCCACTGTATGTACACTGAAAGCCCGATTTAATGCCGGCTTCGGGGGTTGCCTCAATGGCCTTGGCACTAAAGCGAGTGACTCTAAATGTAAGCAAGTCAGGGTCGTATGAACTATTTCTGTTTGATTTTTGTCACGAGTGAAAA
>JBAGKK010000205.1:987049-1010895 GCA_037177015.1 Euceroptres primus
CTTAAATTCAATGCTATTAAAATCCAGTTTGAACCGGATTTAAAGCGACGAGCGAGCATTCTCATCTCAACACTCAGAACTGAGTATATAGTCTCTGATCGTACAAAAGTAAATGCGCAGAGAGTCGCGATGTAAACAACTTCTAGCGGCCCTGACTGCCCGAGCTATGGCGCTATCGCGGGACGCTCAGGGGCAGGGGACAGAACCAGTCGAGCGTTAATGACCATGAAGCCGGCGCGAAATCCAGCGGCCCGAAATCCAGCGATGAGTGTACTTTAATTTTCCATATATACTTGCAGATTCATTAAACCTCCTGAAATCTTTTAAAATCCTTTACAGTCTTCTGTTTTCTAGATTTTTTATAATGTTTGAGAACAGGGAACCGAACGAAATTGAGGATCATTTTTCGATATTTTCCAATTATTTCTATAAATTCAAAATTATTTGGCGAAATATTCAGCTGAATACGAGAAAGTACTGATAAATTATAAAACTACCGAGGCAAAACCTCTAGATTATGAAGCATTTTAGTTTTATGCAGAAAAGAACGAAAAGAAACGTAACGAAAGTTTCGTTACGTTTCCTTTCGTTTTTTTCGACGTAAAACTTTGATGACACACAATTTCGACATTGTAAATCGGTGGTTTTATAATATTGCAGGACTTTCTCATACTCAGCTGAATATTTAGCCAAACTATTTTGAATTTGTAGGAATAATTGGAAAATATCGAAAAATGACCCTTAATTTCGTTCGGATCCCTGTTTTAGAATCTTTCATAGACTTTGTGATTCTTCCAATATCTGCTAAAATCCTTCAGCACTTTCTAGGACCTTCCAGAATCTTTTAAACTCTTACAGAGATTTGCAGATTTTTTCAGAGTCTTCCAAAATCTTCTAAAATTTTCAAATCTTCTAGTCTTTTCTAGATTCTTTTTTTTTTTTTGAAGACTTTCAAAAAGTCTACAAAATTTTAGGTAGATTCTGAAAAAATTCTAGAACATTGTTGAGAATTTTAGAAGATTCTGAAACAGTCTAGTGTATTTTGTAGAATATTAAGAATTGTGGGATATTCTTTAAGATTTTATAAGATTATAAGAGACCCCAGAAGATTCTCATAGAATCTTCTGGAATCAGAATAGGCTCTTTCATAATCAGAAGATCGTAAAAAAATCCAGAAGAATCTAGGTGATTGTAGAAAATTCTAGAACAATCTCGAATATTTTAGAGAATTTTTACAGATTTCAGACAAGTTTTTATGATTCTAAAGGAGTTTAGAAAATTTTTTGAAAAGTATAGAAGATTTTAGAAGAATCTAAATGATTCTGGAGAATTCTAAAAGATTCTGGACGATTCTGAAAGATTTTAGAGAATTTTGACAGATTTCAGATAACTTTTGAAGATTCTAAACGATTTTATAGATATTTTTGAAAAATATAAAAGGTTTTGAAGGAGTCTGGAGGATTTTAAAAGATTCTGGAGGATTCTGGTAGGTTCTAGAACAATCTAGTATATTTTGTAAAATATTAAAGAATTTTGGGATATTCTTTAAGATTTTAGAAGTTTCGAATATTTTGGAGAATTTTTAAGGATTTGAAATTTTAAAGATTCTGGAGGATTTTAAAAGATTTTTGGAAGTCATTTGTAGATTTTGAAGGATTCTAAAAGATTCTGGAAAAACCTACAAAATTTTACTCGGTTATGGTTGAGTTTCGCAACTTTGAAAATATGGAAATTATGAAAAATTTGAGAAAACGTTGAAAGAGTTTTTGAACATCATAAGTTTTTATTTCTCATAATTCTTACAAAATTAATCTGAACTTTGAATAAAAAAAGGAAAAGGGGGGGGGGGAAAGAGAATAAAATTCTCAAATAAAGGTATTTTAGGGGATTTTGAGAATAATAGAGGCAAAAAAGGGGAAAAGAGGGAAAATAGGGGAAAAAAGAGGAATAAAGGACTGACTGTGATCCCTGTTAATGCTTTTTATGTCCATGGATTGTTTCAAGAAGTCTTTCTGTGGTACTTGTTGTTTTCTGTTCTTGGATTTTACAAAACATTCTAGTATTAATTTGAAATTAGATCAGTAGAGATAGATCAAAGAAAATAGAACCGTCAGTCATCTTCAATTTTTGACTGCATCTTGGTCAAATTGACATGCTTATTTTGAAATTTGTGTTCATATGTTCATAGTAAAATATTTTTTAATTTCTGAAAGTATTCTTGCAAACATTTTGTGCTTAGCTTTTTATTACAAAAATGTAATTTTGAGTAAGGAAAATCGAGTTCAAATTCAAATTCAGTTTATTTGAGTTTATGTTTATAGAGAAAGGTTCAAATGAAATCATAAAAAGACATGGCAGCATTTTTTTCTTGAAATTAACTACTGTGGATGCAGGAGTTGAAGAACTGTGAAAATTTACTTAATGTCTTCTGAAAAACTCTCTTGTTTCCTTTTTTTCAAAGGTGCATTGGCCCAAAAGGGGATACCAAGGGGTAATTAAATATTTTTAGAAAACTTGTTTTGTGTCTACTAACACGTGTGCATTGATTTGCAAGGTTCCTTGGAACTTCATTTCACTTCTCATAGGAATTTAAGATGACAAAAAATTCAAGTATTGATACGAACATTTGATAAAGAAATTAATAAAAAAAACTTTCATAGTGAATTTTTGAAAAGAAGTTAGAGCAAAAATATTTCTGTAATAGGTGAACGAGGTTTTCAAGCATTTGATGTGTTCTAAATGTTGTTCTGATGTATAGAGTCTTGTGCTGCACTAATTTTCATAGCATGCGAACACAAAGTCAGAATCACTGTTCTTCTTCTTCTTTCTCGAAACAACTTTCTATGCTTCCTGAAATTTCAATTGAAATAAAGTTTTTGAGTTTAGATAGAAACAGCAAGACAGAAATGAACGTAAATTTAGTTGATTCTAAAGTTATTATATTTGGAAACAACCTATTAGTTATTGACTAGTTAATTATTATCTTACGAGCTATTTTGAGTTACCATTTACGACTAGAATAATTAATTGCAAACTCTAAGCTAAACGAACCTGCTTCGTCAGCCGTGATTTAAGCGGAATCATCGCTTTGACGTGCAATATTGATTAATTGATTGCTCAAACTAATACAAAATATCCACTAATCGTTTACAAGTGAGAAAAAGCGTCGAATTACCTTTTGCAGAGTAAAAACTGTGTATAAAGTATAAATTCCACAAAATATTTAAAAGAAAAAGAAGGAAGTTTCAAACAAAGTCTAACTTTGGAGAATTGGTTACAGATTGTCAGAAGCATCGAAGCAACCTGAGGGTTTTCTGACGTTAAATAATGCTGACGCGAACATTGAGAAAAGTTTGTCATCCGATGGTGGGAAGAAGTTAAACAAGAATCAAGCGAAGACGAGTAATTTAAAGAATAAGAAAAATAGGGGAAAAGAGGAAAGTTGAAAACCACTTACCAGAGAATTGGCCTGGAAGGTGGAAAATTAAACGAAAGCTCGCTTTTTTATCGTCTCAGGATTCTTGCTACGTTGATTGGATGATAATGAGCCTACGGATGTGCATAAACGAGGTGCTTGGACGTCGAAGAACTTGAACAAAACTCATTCACTCTCCGATTATTCTTTTCCCCAATTTCACTTGATGAAAAGCCGTTACACTTTTTATACCACGCCGTCTAACTCCAAAGGCGCGGCTGAAATTTAATTCTTCAATTTTTATCTTCTACGAAACATTGTTCATTATATAATCTCCGGATAAAGTGCTTAAAATGCTTTTTTCATAAAAGAATAATTCTCTGGGAAAATCTTCTGGTGAAAAATATTTTTATATAAAACAATGTTTATCAAAAAAGACTTGAAATTCCAGTTTGGAGGTGTGGAGAAATAAATCATGTCAAGACCATTTTGCATAATTTCCCAATTATTCGCCGTGCCATTATACATATACCATGAGGATCGTAATGCACCTCTAGAACCAATAAATATCACTGCGCCCAGTTTTCAAATGGATTTGGAGCAGTTTATTCGTTTTGCAACATTGTTTGTGGATTTCAACCGGTATCTCTCCACTGTGGAATTTATCGAACTAACTGTGTACTTTACAAATCTGTCGTAAAAATTTCTCCCTCTATGCCTTCCATCTATGTACCTTCCTGCTCCAGTTTATGATGTCTGTGAATTATTGATTTATGAAAATTGAAGTCAATGCTTGTAAATCGTCCTATCTTTTACCAAATAACATGAATGATTTTAGTCTTCTCTTTCGTAGTTTAAAACTTTAAACTACAATAAATTCTACTTTTCCGGAACGTCGAAAAACAAAGTTTTCAAACTTTCGATCCTTTGGTTCGACAGTAACTTCAGTAAATTATTATATTATAACAATTATTATTTTTAATACCTACAATAATCCTCTAATGTCTCGCATGATGTAAAATAATATCTATATTTTTATTATTAAACCTCAATAATTCTATTTAAAAAAACAATATAGTTTAAATTAATTTACTGTCCATGCTTGAATACAATCTACAGATTTTGAAGTACATTCCGTAGTCTTTTTGAACAGTCTTCAAAAAGAAGAGAAAGTCCCAGTCTTTTCTTCTTTTTTCAATCTTTTTCTCCATTTTAAACCTGGAATGAATTATGTTGATTGTGTTGAATTTGGAACTTTGAAATCCTGATTAGCACAGATATTTGTATGGACTTGTGTGCAGCGATTTGTTTACAGCAAATGTGACGAACATCATTCCCAGAGAGGCCAAATCCCAGCCAATATTGCTCCTTGTTACTGTATATTGACTATTGGGAAAACATGGGCTTTAGCCCTATTAATATCTCCTAACGACTTGTAATTAACAAATTGGTATTAGCATAGTTGCGCAAACCTGCATGATAATCCAGTCATAAATTAATAACACTGTTCCATTTAAGAGCAGATTATTTCTTCATTGCAAGCATATCCTCTGCAGATTCGTCGACTCTCGCATTTTTATGTCATTATCAATTTTTTGTAGCATATTGCTTTCTTTTTACTTTTCTTAAGTCAACAGTCCTAGGACTAGTTTAATGCAATTCTCCATTCCTCCTATTTTGAGCGAATTGGCATATTGATCAGGAAGATAAAAAGAATACTGAAAATGACCAAAGTTGAAAAATCACATTAGTGAATTCACGAAAAAAATTCACAAGCTCTTTCCAACAGAAGGAATCAATTTTTTTATGCAAATTTGATGGGCGGTTAGAGTAAAGGGAAGAACGAATTGGAAAAAGGCGGTGAAAAAAGAAAATTCACGTGGTTTTTTACAAGTTCCAAAGTTCTCCTCTTGCATGCTGACCAACATAGAAACAGTGGCAATTTTATTCCAGCTGGAAGGGCTCGAGTGGTTGATTTGCATTGAGCGTAGCGACGCATCCTGAGCTATGCTAATTTATCGTCAAGATATGTTTTATGCCGCTTTTATGCTTCGTACGCCATGCTAATCCTCTCTGATGCAGCTGCATACTGATGAAATGGCAAAATATACGTGAAGTTTAAGGCAATCCAGATAAAAGTTCCAGTCGTGTGTGAGAGCTGTGAATTCGATTTTCTCAACATCAGGAACGACTTTCCTTCAGTCAGTTTTCCAAAAGCCAAATCCAAAATATATCGAAATTATTATATTTTCATTCGGACAATCTTCATTTAACACATCTCTCCAACGTTTCAAAATCCTAATGGATTTCCTCTTAAGGGATCAAAATAAAAAATATAAACATATCACAACTTTTTTGGAGAGTTTTTATTTTGACCCCTGAAGAGGAAATCCATTAAGATTTTAAAATGTTGGAGAGATGTGTTGAATAAAGATTGTTCGACCTCGGACGTTAAAGTTTATAGTATTAAAATTATAGATACATCATTTATTTTAATTATGTAATATTCTCCACACCTGACTTTTATTTTCCCTAAAACAAAAATTCTGTTTCCTTTCCCTCACATTTTCGATATAATATATAATTATATCAGGTTGCTATGTACTGACTTTATCGAATACTATTTTTAATAAAATTACTTTCCATGTCTTTTCCTCTTGAATAATCCACTTTACTTTTTCCAGTTTTAGCTTTCCGTTTAACTAGTATAAACTATAAAAATCAATATGCCATATATTCTGATAAATTAATGAACCTAATTAAATTTTATTTTATCTTAGGTTCAGACAGCTGCAGATAGGCAGAACCTTTACTTCAATGTTGCTCAAAGTCCGTCTGGAAATGAAACAGTCACAGTTGAAGGAGGTGGAGTAAATGCTACCATTATTACAGCAAATATTGCTGCCACTAATGGGATGATTCACATCATCGACAGGGTGCTTGGAATTCCTTATACTACTGTTCTCGACAAACTCAGAACGGATCCTCAATTGAAGTAAGTTCAAATTATTATTTTTGTTACAAAAAACTACAGGGATCAGCCCCTGCTGTTTCTCTTTTTTCCTCTTATTATTCTCCAAATCGCCTAAAATTTCTTTATTTGAAAATTTGATTCCTTTATTTTCCCCCTTTTTCCCGTTCTTAATTCAAAGTTCAGATTAATTTTCCAAGAATTATGATAAACAGAAACTTATGACGTTCAAAAACTCTTTCAACATTTTCTGAAATTCTCCATAATTTCCAAATTTGCTAAACTCTTTCTTAACCCAATAAAATCTTCTAGGTTTTTTCAAAATCTTTCAAAACTTGCCTGCAATCTGTTAAAATTCTTCAAAAATTCTATACTGACCCATGGTCTTCAAGAATCCTCCAGACTTCTTAAAAATCTTCTGGATTCTTCTAAAATCTTCCATAATTTACAAACATTTTTCTAAATCTGTTAGAATTTTCTAGAATTTCAGATGGATTCATAACCTTTCAGACTCTTTCAGAGTCTTGTTAATCTTCAAAAACTTCAAAATTTTTTAAAAAATTTTCTAGACTGTTCCAGAATCTTTTAAACTCTTCCATAACTTTCTTGAATCTCCTAGACGTTTTCAGAATTCTGCAGAATCGTTTAGAACCTTCAAAAATTATTTGAAATGTGTCAAAATTCTCTAAAATCTTTCAGAATCCTCCAGAATCTTTTAGAACTCTCCAGAATCCTCTAGATTCTTTTAAAATCTTCTATACTTTTCAAAAAATTTTCTAAAATCCTTTAGAATCATAAAAAGTTCTAAATTTTCCTGTCTAAATTTTCCAAATAAGCGAGACTGATCTAGAATCTTCTAAAATCATATAAATTCTTCTGGATTTTTCATAACATTTTAGAATCTTCTGGTTTCTTCAAAAATAATCTTATGAAATCTTAAAAAATACACCCAAATTCTTTATTCAATATTTTACAAAATATACTAGACGGTTCCAGAATCTTCTAGGATCCTCATGAATATTCTGTACTCCAGAATTTCCAGAATTTTGCAGAATCATTTAGAACCCTCTAAAATCTACAAAAGACTCCCATAATAATAGATTTTGGAGGGTTTTTGAATATTTTAGATCCTGGAAAATTTGGAAAGGACCTATAAAGTTCTGGAGGATTTTAAAAGATTTTGGAAGAATCAGGAAGTCTCCGGCAGAATCTAAAACATTAAAAAAAAATCTAGAGGATTATAGAGAATTTTGAGGGATTTTAGGGACCATTCACAAAATACGTGATAAATATTTTTGACATTTTTAACCCCCTCCCACTCATTTTATCACGGTTTTCCATTGTTATTATTCCTAATAGGCCTCCTTCCCACCCAAAAAGTATCACGTATTTTGTGAATGGTGTCTTAGAAGATTTTACGAATCTAGAAGTATATAGAAAATTTCAAATATTCTAGAAAATTCTAAAAGGTTGTCGAATGGTCCAGAATATTTCATGAAAGATTTTAAAAAATTCTAAATGTTCTGAAACTTTAGAAATTTTTAAAGTATTTTATTAGATTCTAGACATGAATGAATCTAAGATTTTTGAGGATTTTTTAAAATTCTGGAGAATTGCAGCAGACTCATTTCAGGAGTTTGATTTGTTGAAAATTAAAAAATTCGTCAATTTCATAATTGACGATTCAGAAATCTAAATTCATGTCCGCAACTTTACCAACCAAAAATTTTTATATTTTTATATATAACTGACAAAGAAGTATTTTTTCCTCCTTTTTAATCGACAATGAAGTTTAACATCTAAGGATGAAATGTAATTTTATTTGTTAATAAGCTTTGAGTTTTCTGTGAAAAATTTTACATTTATTAACTTCTACTGACTTCTTTTATTTATTTAAAAGCAACAAATTTCTTTCTTTTTTTAAAAAATCCCCTTTTTCGAAAATGAAATCCCCTATTTTTCTTAAAATTGAATTCCTGGACCACTGTGATCCCTGAAACTGAGAAAAATGTTTGAATAATTAAGTCGAATTAAAAAAACATCATTACTACTAATAATATTTTTACAGAGTTTAAATGGTAATGAAATTACCAATATTGCTTTATCTGAACAGATATCGTACTTACCGAGAAATGATTACGATTTACTATTGCACATTGTTCATTAAAAATCTTGAAAGTCTCTTCCCCGGCTCTGGAATTGGTCTGGAATTGAAATCTCATTCGCGAATATCCTTTGATTCGACATTCATGCCATTCATATCAAAAAGCTCTGCCATCACGAAGCACATCGATAATTGAATTGAATTGTAATCTCTCTTCTCTATTTCCACAGTCTGCGAAGACAAAATTGTCTTACCTGCAGCTTCATTTTATTGCAAGGAAATGACATTTCTATGTTATACCTAGACACTTTGAAGACTAACAAATGTACTATTGATCATCAAACTGATTTCATTTCATTTCATTTCATTTACTTCTCTTGATAAGAAAGAAAAAGGATTAATCGATAAAAAGGATCGACATAGTCTTAGTTCGAATAGTATATATTTCGAACCACCAACTTCGCTGTAGTTTGTGTTTGGTTTTGCCTTGTTTTGTTGTCTAATTTAAGCCAGAGCGTGCTTGTAGTGGAGCAAAAAGGATTAAATTAACTTGAGGGTTATCCTATCGGGAGAGACCGATTGGTTCATTTACAAGGGAATGTTATTAGCAAAATTGAGTTAAACTTAGAATCATTATTGATTTTTGGTCTTCCTTTACTTCTATTAGACATTACGAGTTTTATTTTTAACATTCTTTGTGTAATTGAAATAGTTTAAAGAAATTATATACAATGCTTAAATATTTTGTATTCCCTTGTATCAAGAAGCTAAAGCAACTTTTTCTAAAGAAAAGAGAGTTTTCTGAATTGAAGAAAGATTTCTGACTTGTATTTTCTCTCGTGATTGTGCACATCTCGTCTTGAATTCCGCATGCGTTTTACTTCGCATTTCACTTCGGTATAGAGAAAGAAAGCACATTGTGTGCAATACTGGATTCGTTTCTCGTATGCGGAGTACTTAAATAATTGATACCCTCATTCTTGTTTGCTTTTACCGGCGCCGTACTTTGGGACAGGTCCGGAGTGAATATTTATAACAGTGATCCACTTATTATTCGGTGTACGATGAACGTGCAAGAGCAAATTGTGCGAAGCTTGCAAGCGGCTGCTGGATTAGGGTTGTTTTACAATTATAATTGATATTCGAGAGACGTGAGAGTTATCCCAAAGGGATATCCACACCGAGTGCGAGAGAAAGTCCTCACAATCCCGAACTGGATTAAACTTCAAAGAAACGCTTGTGAAAGGAAAGCTGCATACCAGGGGAGAAGGGAAACTCAAATTGCCAATTTTCTATGCGTCCACCTGTAATCTTTAGAGAGGACTTTTATCTAAATTTACAATTCTCTTAGTTAATTCTGTTTTCAGAAATTCTATCAAATTCATTTTTGAGAATGTAAATTTAAAATGTTCCTAAGTCATCTACAACTTATAAGTGTGATTTCTAATTTCCAGAAATGGAAAGTTTGGATTTTAATTTTAAACACAGAGGGATAAAAATTAGGAACTAAAGTAGAAAAGCAAAAGAAAAATAAAATAACTATTCCAAAGTGCAGAAATAATTGAGGAAGTGCTAATTAAATACTCTCAATCACAGAGCTCACAGATAGTGTGATCCCTATTCCCCTTTTTTCCCTATTTTCTCCCTTTTCAAAAACTCTTTCAAAATTTTCTGAAATTCTTCATACTTTCCAAATTTTCAATTCTAAACTCTTCCATTACCAACTAAAATCTTCTAGGTTTTTCCAAAATCTTTTGAAATCCTCCAGAATCTACAAAAGATTCCGAAAATCTTCTAAAATCTTCTGAACTCTTCTATAACGTTTTAAAAATAGATTCTTCTGGATTTTTCAATAATATTTTAGAATCTTCTGGGTTCTTCTAAAATAACTTGATAAAATCTTAAAAAGTATCCCAAGATTCTTTACTCTTCTATAAAATATATCAGACTGATTCAAATCATCTAAAATTCTCAAGAAAATTATTATTATTGGTTATTGATACATATAATATTGGGCTGTAAGCTTTTGAATAAATACAAGTACAAAAACAAATTTAAAAATTCAGAATCCTAAAATTTTTACAGAATCATTTAGAATTCTCTATAATCTACTAAAGATTTCAACATTCGTCAAAAATCTTCCAGACTTTTCCAGAATCTTATAAATCCCTCTAAAATCTTGTGAACTCTTCTATAACCTTCTAAAATCTTGTGGACGTTTTTAGAATTCTACAGAATCTTTTAGAATCCTCAAAAACTTACAAAAGATGCGGAAAATTTTCTCAAATCCTTTAGAATCTTCAAAACTTGACTCAACTCTGTACAAATTCTAAAAAATAATCGAGTCTGTTCTAGAATCATCTGGGTGCTCCTATAATAAACTTATAAAATCTTTCATAATTTTCAAAAATGTTTCCAAAATTTAGTTAAATTCTCACAAATATTCAAGACTGTTCCAGAATCTTTTAAAATCCTCTAAAATTTTTTGAACTTTTGTATAACCTTCTAGAATCTTCTAGACCTAGACGTTTCCAGAATTCTCCAGAATTTTTTAGAATCCTCAAAAATCTAAAAAGACTTCCAAACCTTTCTTAAATTGTTTCGAATCTTGAAAACTTGTCTAAAATCTATAAAAATTCTCCAAAATACTTGAGACCGTTCTAGAATCTTTTGTCATCATCTGAATTGTTCTGGATTCTTCCATAATCTTTTAGAATCTTCTGGGTTATTCTAAAATAACCTTATGCAATCTTAAATAATATCCCAAAATTTTTTAATATTCTACAATATATATTAGACTGTTCCAGAATCTTCTAGAATCCTCAAGAATATTCTAAACTCTAGAACTTCTGCAGAATCATTTAGAATTTTCTAAAATCCACAAAAGGCTCCTATAATCTTGAGGAATATTTGAGAGTATTTTCAGAATGTTCCCAAAATGGCAGAATTCAAAAGATTGTTGTGAATTCTAAAAGATTCTGAATCATTGGAGAATATTTTTGAAAGTTATATTAGATTTCGGGGAGTTTTTGAAGCTTTTAGAAGACTCTGAAAAAGTCTGGACGTTTCTGTAGAAGTTGCAAAAATTCTGAAAAATTTTAGATGGCCATTGAAAATACAGAAAAATTTAAAAAGATTTTGGGAAAATCAGGAAGATTCTGAAAATGCTAAACAATCTAGAAGGCTTTAGACGATTTTGGGAGATTTTAGAAGATTTAACGAATCCACAAATATGTATGGAAGATTTAAAATATACTAGAAGATTCTAAAAGGTTGTCGAGAAATCTAGAAGATTTCATGAAGAACTTTAGGAAATTCTAGAGAGTTCCAAAGATTCCGAAAGATCTGAAATTTAAGGAGTATTTTATTACATAGATTCTAGACATGAATCTAAGATTTTTAAGGATTTTTTAAGATTCTGGAGAATTGCAGCAGAATGTCAGGAATTTGATTTGTTGAAAATTGAAAAATGCCGGCAGTTTCATAATTGATAATTCAGAAATCTAAATTCTTGTCCGCATTTTTAACAATAATTTTTCTTTCGGAAATATTTTTGCTATTGGATTTTCACTCTTTCGTTAACTTCAAAGTATCGTTAATATTATTTTTCGGGAATATTATAGAGCCTCTGATAATATTTTTATAATTTAATTGCTGATTTATTTGCACTTATTAAAATATTAAGTGATATATTTTTTTCCTCTTTCTTATTAAACGAAAATGAAGTCTATCATCTAAGGATGGAATATAATTTTACTGGTTAATAAAATTTGAGTTTTCTTATAAAAATGTTGCATTAGTGTTGCTCCCTTAATATTTTTAAAAGTAAAAAATTTCTACCTTTTTTTTAAAAAAATCCCTTTTTTCGAAAAAGAAGTCCCTTATTTTCCATGAAGTTTGAACTCTACTGAACCGTTGTGATCCCTGGAATCATGAGCTTTATATTTTTAGTGCGAGATACGATGTGCGTGATTTGCAAATCACCTAATTGTAATTGGATGCTGGCTGCATCAGGGATGAATGCAAAATTCACAGCTTCATATGCTCGTGATGCCTGGGAATAACGGTATAGTAAATGCTATTAGAGCGGTCCGATCAAGTGCGTATCGGTGAGTAATATCCATCTATCGGAAGGCAATACGTTACCCTGTGTTGTCAAGGCGCGACGTATATACCAGGAAACGTCGAAGCTAGGCGTTAGCTTTAATGCCATTTGCCCCTTTATACGATGGCTATCGAAACATTACTCGATGCACTAGATCGATGGTGATGTCAACGTTCCATCACCTCATCCCAATTCGTGTTCCAGCATCCGGTGCTGGACCGATAACCAGCCACTTGTGTCTTTCAAAATTACTCTCCATCCTTAATACAAGAAAGAGCCACTTTCTTGATTTACCTTGGTTCCAAGTTTCCTTCCAGGAGCTTTCTTCATTTTCTAGAGTGCGTGAAGATTAATCATTGGGAATCAAGGAGTCAAGGGCTGGGCTTGGAAAAAGAGAAATTTATATTGTAAAATTATATTATTCTAGTATTTGAAAAAAATTCAATATTGCACTGATTGAAATTCTCAACAAATTTAATATTGCACAATTTGCCTTTATTAAATACATCATACTTTTATGCATCGGGGAAAAGAATATCGTTTTTATTTTACCAATTATTTTGAGGACGAGAGAAATTCAGCTTTCATAAATTAATAACCTTTTGGTTTTCAGCTTTGCTAATATTCATTAAAATCAATCACCAGTTTGATTTCAACACGTCAACGAATTCATTCCTCTACTTTAAAACGTTCCACAGCCTATTACACTCAGTTAAATAATCCAGTTAATAAATGCAGCGAATACCCTTGATTGAAACTTGGTGCTTATTAAATATTTTAATTAAAATTGAAAATCTTTTTTTTAGCTTGACGTTTTTGCTTGGAACGAAGAAAGGTTTCAACAATCAGCTGAATGACGCAAAAAAACAGTTCACGTTCTTCGCACCCAAGGATGGAGCCTGGAAGGGTACGCAGATCAGTTTTCCTTCGACTTACAAGAAACTCTTCATGGATGACTACAATTATCATGTAAGTCAGCGAAAATTTTTAGAAATATAGATTAGTTAATCTAACAATAAACTAAATAGGAAAGGAGGATTATTAAAAATTAAATTAGTTTTTCTGTGAGATGAGAAAATTAAATACAACATTTTTATAATTAGGCAACTCAAATTTTGGAAAGACATCTGGTAATATCTGATCAGCCCTTCACGATGAGTAAACTGCTTAGTATGAGTCGCAATGGTTCAATACATCTTCCAACTTTTAGAGACGTTCTGCGCCTTCGCATCAAAGAATCAAAAAATGGTGAGTTTATTCTCTTTTTTGCAATATACTTTTTCAGACATCTGTTTGTGCACAATTTTTTTCTTCACTTAAATCTTTAAACTATTTCTCAGAATAGAAGATCAGTTATCGTGGAAATATTTTCAATATTTTCCTTCAGACCAAAGATTATCGCAGACTAGCTTTTCTAAAATAAAAAATACTAAACTGGTAGAATGCTTATTGCGATCTATTAATATATTTTAGGATTGAATACATGACAAGTCATTGTATTTTAAATTGAAGTGAAATATAAAATAAATTTTAGAAATTCAAAATTTGTCTTCAATTTAAAAAATAGGATATAAATAAAGACTTTTGAGACTTTAACGAATGTATTTTCAAAAAATTTAATAATAAACCTATTGAATTTCTGATATATGTGACCGTCCGCGAAGAAAGGGATCTAACGCCCGGGAGCTATATTTTACAGGAGGAGCAATTGAAGAGGCGGTCCAACACAGGAACTCCATAAGAGGGCCTCACTTTATAGTTTAATAACAATTCGACTTTTTCAGGTATAGGAATAATATTTTTTATTATGAAAGAGCAAATCTCAAACTATCGATTGGTGTAAAAACCTAAAAATAGATTTTTTGGGCGTTAGGTCCCTTTCTTCGCGGACGGTCACATATATATTTAACTTAGTCTGTACTTCGAAGAATATAATCAGAGTTTGAGAAACGAAATTGATATCTCTTTACTCATTGAAACGTTTTGTCGATAACTAGACATTATTTCGCCAATGCCTCTTTCAATATTGTACTTTTGTATTACATCTAGACGGGAAGAGGGATGAAAACGCTATCGTTCCAATCCCTTCCGGTCACTCCGGTGAGTTACTCAGTGTATTGAAAACGCTAACGCGATTCGTGCTTCCACGTATTCGAGTGGCTCAATATTGCTGTATTATTTTGAAACTGAATTGAGATACGAAAGGAATTAAATTTAAATAAGAAATTCAGAAAAATTGTTATCTAGAAAGTTATCTCAATTCTTTTGAATGAAGGTCTGCTTTCAGAATAATATAATCAACGTATTCTCACTCGACAAATTGCACAAACGCACTTCGACGTATATTTTGAGCACAACCCATTTATTTGGAATTAAAGATATTATTTCAATTAATCAGAGAGAGAATAAATTGTGGTAAATCATTTAAAAATCAAGCTTTGAATATAAACGCATATATAGAAAATATTTTTTTTATTTTTAGCACAAATGCTAAATATTAATTTTATTGTTAATATGGAATTTTTTAATGTATAAGGATAATTCTTATTTCAAGTAAAATTTGTTCACAGAAATTTTCTTGACATGTCAACTGGTCGTACTGGTTTCTGGTTTTTTCCCTGCGATTAAAACAATGTTCTCCATTGTGCTGGGCAATCACAGGACGATTTATTATACGCCTTTCGACCGCCATTTAAATGCAAATTTCTTGATTACCACTTGCGTTAATTGCTACGTGCTTTATTCCATGAGGGTGAAAGAGTGCTGAACGCATTTCCAAAGCGTTTCACTTGTCGGCTGCTTTACATTTCGCTGATAATAATTATATTGCGAAATATCTTTCACTCAGAAACGTCATCCCTGTTCTTTGCAATTTTTTTCTGATAAAGAATTATGTATTTAATGCTGAAAAGTGTATTAAAAAATTTTAGTAGATCATAGTCGTCTAATTTATCAAATATTCCAAAAATCATTGTATTTAGAAATCAGGATGCTTTTGGCAAATATTGCGAAAGCACGGCTTGTGAAATTTAGAGACAACAGCACTTCGGCCAGGGATCATAGTTCTTTTTCTTTCTTTTCAACAATTATTCCCTAAAATCCCTTTATTTGAAAATAGTATTCCTTATTTCTCTTTTTCCCCCAATTCTTCTCAAAATCCCCTAAAATCCTTTTATTTGAGCAATTTATTCATTTTCTCCCCTTTTATCCTTTTTTTTTATTCGAAACTCTGTTTAATTTTCCAAGAATTGTAAGAAATAGAAATGTTCCATAATTTCCAAATTTTCAAATGTCCTAAACTCTTCCTTAATCGAAGAAAAACCTAGAAGATGTTAGTTGGATATTGGAAGAGTTTAGAAGATTTGAAAATTTGGAAATTACATATTGAAAATTTCTATTTCTCATAATTCTTGGAAAATTAATCGGAATTTTTAATTCAAAAAGGGATAAAAGGAGAGAAAATAAAAAAATTCTAAAATAAAGAGATTTTAAGGAATCTTGAGAATAATCTGTGTAAAAAGAGTGAGAAAAAGGAATAAAATTCTCTAAAGAATCTTCTAGGTTTTTCCAGAATCTTTTAGTTATCCTTGAAAATCTACAAAAAGCTCCGAAAATCTTCCAGAATCTCCAGAATATTTTACAATGCTCCAAAATTTCCAAAAGACTCAAAAAATTTTCTAAAATCCTCTAGAATCTTTAAAATTTATTTGAATTCTGTAAAAACTGTCAAAAATAATCATGAGTTTTCTAGAATCTTCTAGGTTCTCCTATAATAATAATTATTAAAAAGTTTTAAAGAATATTCCAACATACTTTAATATTCAACAAAATATTCTGGACTGTCTTTTAGAATTCTGAAGAATATTCTAAACTCCAGGATTTCTAGAATTCTGCAGAAATATACAAAAGACTCTCATAATCTTGAAGATTTTGAAGGTTCTAAAAAATTCTGAAACTTTGTAGAATATTTGTGAAAATTATAATAGATTTTGGAGAATGAACAGGGAAGATTATATATTAGAAAATTCTATAATCTCTGGAAGATTCTAAAAAATTCTAAATAATCTAGAAGATTGTAGAGGATTTTGAGGGATTTCAGAAGATTTAATGACACTATATAAGTTTTTAAAAAATTTAAAACATTCTAGAAAATTCTAAAAGGTTGTTGAGAAATTTAGAAGATTTCATGAAGTATTTTAGAAATTTCTAAAGAGTTCAAATATTCTGAAAGTCTAGAAATCTGTAGAGTATTTTATTAGATTCTGGACCGAAAAACAGTTATTGGCTCGCTTGGTATTTAAAAAAAACTTCCCCTTCTTTTTTTAAATTCCCTTTTTTTGAAAAAGAAATCTCTTATTTTCCCTCATATTAAACTACTGAACCACTGTGATCCCTGCATCGGCGCAAAATCGTCAATTTTAGCTGCAATGCATGCATTTTTATATTTATTCCTCTTTTTTATTTAGCTACGAGTTCCTGGGACTCTCATCAATTCGCCTTCATTTGAATATGAATGATCGTCTCAATAAATCAGTAAACATTAATTAATTTTTTATTCTCTACCTCTCCAAGGATTCGATCAAGTTCTACCTGCATCAAACCAATGTTCCCTCGCTTTATGCAAACTACTGCAAAGAAAACAGTTTTTGTAAAACCATGCTTTTGTTTTCCAGGTTACAACTTAGAGTGGCAGGGACTGATAATCAGGGTTGAACGTCCGGATGTGTCCTGCACCAACGGAATTATTCATGTCATCGATGGAGTCTTCCTCAAGGACAGTGATGTCAGAGTAACTGGTGGTGCTCCTTTTTTCGTGGCGACGTGCTTGCCCCACATCTTGGTTCTCCTGGTAGTCAAGTGGCTCTTGTAAACCAAACTCGAAAATTCTAGGTACAACTAGGTATTTTCTCGAGGCTAGATTGATCGATCTGCGGCAGGAGTTCGCTTCAAATGTACCATTCAGATTCAGGTACTCTACTGAAGAATATAAAATTCTCTAACCTAGAGAATATTTAATAGAGTCAAGCGATTATTTCAATAATAAGACTATTAAGTTCAGATTTTCTAATCCACTGTTCTGATCAATTTACTGATCTGATCAATCTACTGGAGTCAGAGGGAGAGAGAGAAGAGATCAAATTTTATAAATTGTCACTTTTATAAAAGAAGATAAGAACTTTGTGATGACTGTGCGGTCTCTACTTTCCCCGTTTTTTGGCCTCGTTGCATCTGAAATTTAAATCGATACCAACTTTGCAACGCTTTTATACTGAGATTGAAGAACAAGTCTTTTGTTCTCCAGAGAGGATAGCCTATTATTTATTGACTAATCGTCACGAAGCAGAAACGCGACGATTTTACGGGTTAGATACGTTATTCGTACCAAATAACTGATAGTTAGTCGTACAATAATTTTAATAATTGTACTGGAGGAGGAATAATCGGTGAGAAAGTGACTTCCAAGAATGTCCTTTCTTTCAGTCCAAAGTCTAGGACAAACGTTACTCTGTAAAACTGTTATATACTTAAGTTTCTTAGTTTCATTTGATCAATGAAATTAATCTCTGTCGATGATTTGCGATTGATAAGGAATCATCTTCAGTAGGCTCTGATCATTTCCTTCCCTAAAGAGAAACATTTTTCTTTCTTTTTTTTTTTATTTATGCATAAAACCGACGGTGAAGATTCGTTGTAAGGGCAACGATTAAAACTCTTATTGTACAAGAATTTATATTTTTTTATTTCTTTTTATTGTGTACGGAATGTATTAGCTTTCTTTCATAATTTATGGAGATGATCACGAGGTCTCATTCGCTCTGTACTATACATATTACTGTCTACTTATCGCTATTACTGCCACGTTTAATCTTACAGTGAGCACTACTCGTTTTTTGTACAAGCTAATATATTAACGACCAAAAAGAAGGGAAAAGTTGTACTTCAAATGTAAATGCGAAAAATCAAGCAAAGTTTTTTTTCAATAAAAAATCTCCTCATTAAAATTTTTTTAGTAGCACTCAGGATTATTGATAAATTTTGATGAAAAACATGTTTAAAGCTTTACTGATTTTTTTCGCCTTTGCAATTTGAAAACGACTTTTAATCACACTAGCGTCATACAAAAATGTTTGAACACATTTGTCGGTCTAATTGAACGAATGTTTTGAATAAAGGAAACCACTTGAATGCAGACAACAATAATTTTTTGAATTCTCTGAATTATTAAAAGTAATTACAGAATT
The DNA here is from genome assembly GCA_037177015.1 of Euceroptres primus. Lineage (NCBI taxonomy): Eukaryota > Metazoa > Arthropoda > Insecta > Hymenoptera > Figitidae > Euceroptres > Euceroptres primus. Next base: position 1,005,887 of record JBAGKK010000205.1, read on the forward strand.
ACTTTTCATTTCAGTGATTTTCTATGAAAGTATCTCTTTTGTGTGTGAACCAAACTTGCGTCCAATTTTTTGTAACTCTAGAGAATTTCTTTCTTACTACCAATTCTTTAAAAAAACTCCATACGCCGAAGCAAACTCGACTTTAGACAATATTACTTCAAAAATCGTTCAGTTATCTTAATTCCCTGAAAGAATTGTATCAAAAAAGTCGATGTTACGTGTTGATATCAGTCTATACATATAATATATATATATATATATAAAGTATAAAGAGATATATTGAAAATTGAGATGTAAACAAAAGAAAAGACGTAAAACTCCAGAAGGTAATCAGAATATAAGGAAATTGCAAGAATACTATCAGATGATACTTGTTGTTGGAATGAATATGATATTATATTAATATTAACTATTGGATATATACATAAACTCTAATTACCACTGTTTGCTCGTTAGACGAAGAAAAAAATGAAAATAGTAGAATTCTATCTCTCTGTATAGATGTGTTTTAATGTTCAAGCTTGTCTATGGAAGCGGTTTCACGTACGACGTGGCAGGAACGATTTTCGCTGTGCTCGCTACTCGTTCGTCTCTCATCAACATATTAATCATTATCATTGTTATTATATAGCTGATATGTAGCATCGGTCGGCAACGCATGTTCGGCAGCGAAAGGGACGAATTTGTTCAATAATTACAGAGCTTAATCGAGTCATTAAAACTCTCTCTTCTTATTTTATAAAGTGGTAATCAATATTTGACTTTTGGAGTTAAATTACAAATTTTTAATTAAATTTGATAATTTGAATAATGAGCCCAGGATAAAGTTATTTATTTCTTCATTTCTGTAACAAGATATTGCAAAAATATCGCTGATTTCAATATTTTTTAAAATTATAAATAACTTTTTAAATAACGAACATTTTTCAATGTTCTTCGGTTTTTTAAAAAGTAAATTACACTAAAATTGCAAGAATTTGTTAGTGTATTTATGGAATTTTTTCCTTGCACTTTTGCAAATAGTTAAAGTTGGAACTAAATATTGGGAAAAATTTAAATATTTTTTCTGATAAGAAATATATTTTAGTAAAGTATATGGTACATGTCATTAAGATGTTTCTAGGTTTGAGTTTTTATTATTATTTTCCTACAGATGAGCGGTCTTTGAATTTTTCCAACTATTTGTTCCACGTTTAGCTTCTTCCAAAAGGCAAGACAAAAAATTGCACAATTATGCTAATATATTCTTACCATTCTAAGGAATTTTGTCTTTAAAATGAATCTAAGAACATTGAAAAATGTTTATTATTTGATAAGTTATTTAAATCTTAAGAAAACATTAAAATATATATTTTTCCAAATTTTTAGTGTCAACTTTGACTGTTTGCAAAATTCAAGGAAAAAATTACATAATTACGTTAATAAATTCTTGTAATTTTATTGTAATTTACCTTTAAAATGAGCCGAAGAAAATTGAAAAATGTTTATTATTTGAAAAATTATTTAAAACTGAAATAAACAATTCATTGAAATTTCCACTATTCTTGCAATATCATGTTACAGAATTGTCAAAATGACTTTATCCTGGGCTCATTTTGCGCAGAATATTAAAAGCTTTCAACCTATAGAACAGAAACAATTTTATCTCCACTATTTTAAAAATAATGCAACTTAAGCAATTATCAAAAAACTGGCACAGTTCTGTACATTTAGAACTTGTATTTAATTAAAAATTTATATTTAACAACCGATGAACACCAAACCTAAACCTTAGCTTGATTAGCAGTTTCCATTCCTATTTGACCTTTCATCGCGTCATGCCATTGCCATTGTATGTACATTTTGTAGATATACAAAGACACTAACGCCTGTACGAATAAAATACAAGCCGAGTAACCAATAACGAAAAGTTAGTGGTCATCGAGTTCAGTTACCGGGTGTCGATTAAGTCTAGCATTCGGTCTCTTACTAGGGTTATTTTTCCTAATTTCCTGCCTCAAATTTCTCTTTCAAATGACAAGAAATGGGAAAAGGACCCTGGAAAGATTACAGACTGGATTGCTCTTAACATAATATACCAAAAATGATGAATAAGTAAAGTGTAACAAATGAGTCTTTTTCGATAAGAAGGAAAAAAAGTGCAGAGCACGTTCGTCAATAAATAAATTAAATGTCGGACATTATTTTTTTTAGGATGAATTGGTATCAAAATAGAAAATGGGTGTTTTGCGATTTAAAAAATAATTGTTAGTGTGATTAATTATTAATTCTTAGCTCGTGATAGTATTCTTCAACGCAATTAAGAACTGAATTTTACCCATCTCTAAACCGATGTAAACTAAGTTTACGACGCCTCTAGAATATAGAAATCGATTTTTAATTAGAGTATCGCCAAAAATAATGTTACATTTTTGAAACCTGAATCAATTGTCAATTTAAATAAACATATTCGGTTTTGTGGTACACTAAAATTTTACACTAACATTAACAGTAGTTTTTATCTTAGATTACAACTTCAAATACGATAAAAGTCAAAAGTCCTCTCTTTTGCATCGCAATTGATATTAACACAGAAATAATATAGTAATTAATAAATGAAGTCCGTTGAAAGAAGAAAACAGTGCAAGTGAAATGATACTAATTTACATTATCGTTGTAAGTTCAGTGTAGTTACTATCCAGTGAATTTAATGATAAATAGTCACACGCTAAAGGTTTCGTTTTTTTAAAATATCAAATCACTTACCGCACTCACGACTTTGTTGATCGACAGCTTTTATACACACCCTCTCTATGGAATTTTGTATAGAAGCGAGTAAAAAAACCAAATGTACATAAGTGACACAGTTTAAAAAAGAAAGGTTTCTTTTAATTACTGAGACAAAGGCGTTTTTTGATTATTTGTTAAAGAAAATAGGAATGTGTGATTCCACTCCTGTAAATGTCTTAGGCGAAGACCTCCAAGCGTTTTATGGATGTGGCAGTGACTTACTCATTACAATCATTAAATCATCGTAATAATAACGAATTACTACACGACAGTTACTATGAGTTAAGTCTATAAGTAATTAAAAATATATTAAAGGACGTGACATTCGATTTTGGTATTTCGAGAGAACATGAAGTCTAAACAGTTTGATAAATTTTGATGAGCTGACGAATTTGTGAAAATTATTAAGGTATAAATGATCATGAATTATTGGAGACCAAGGGAGAATAAGAGAGTAAAGGTAAAATGTGTAGTTTTCAATGTTTTTCACCGAAAATTTTGCATTTATCTTTGATCTTGCTCTTTTATTCTGTTTCAGTCTTGAGAATTATTTATTAGCTCTATTATATATATATTAAATTAAAAAATTATATATATAAATAAACCTTATTACTATAGTAGGTGAACAAAATAAAATTTACGTACCACATAGAAGCTATTTGTATAAAAAATATTGATTTTCAATGCGACATTACCGATATTGTCTTTAAATTATTGTACCGTGACTTTAGTCATATATAATATATATTTTAGATAATCTTAACGGATTAATTATATTAAGCTTTAGTGATGAGGTACAAGTCCTCTTGTATTTCTTGTAATTTTAAGTTTAGATTATTATGAGTATTATTACTATTAATTATTAAGCGAATGCGCTCATTCAGATGCTTTTTGCGAACGAGATTAAATTGTTTGTGAATTTTCGTGCTTTATTACTTGCTTGACACGCGAATCAAAAATCATTGTACACTTTAAAAGGTAGTGATGTGCAAAATGACTTCAGGTCGGGTTTCGGGCTTGGAATCCGTCCCGAAAACCCGAAAAGCCGACCCGACCCGAAAGCTCGAAAACCAAAACCAACCTAAAATTTCCAGATATTTCCGGAAATTTCAGGAAATTTTCAAATCGAAATTTTTGATGATTCGGATTATCGGGCTTTCAGGCCAAGTTGCGAACTCTAAATCCGATTCGACCCGAAAAAAGCCCGACCCGAAACGTCGGGTTCGGGTTTTTAAAAATTTTTCACACCACTAGTAGAAGGACATTTTCGACTCTGCGAAGTCTGTTGAATGAAACTGTAATGGAGAAGTTTCTCTTGTCAAAGGCGACTTGCTTCATTTGTACTTTAACGTGTTCCTGTGTGCTTCTTCACCTTCTGTAAACATTTTATGCTTTTACTGTATGATTTTATGAAGAATAAAAATAAATAAAGCCTATAAAATATTCTAAATTGCCTGTTACCCTAATCGCGTTTCCTCTAAGTAAATACACTACCAGTAGAAATTGTGCGACCACCTGTTTTTCGATGATTGCTTAAGTTCTCTTAATTTTATTAATATTGTAGATAAAATTGTTTCTCATAAATCGGTTGAAATACAAAATGAGTCCGAGATAAAGTCATGTTATCAATTCTGTAACATGATATTGCAAAAATAGTGCAAATTTTAATGTTTTCTTAAGTTTTAAATAACTTTCCAAATAATAAACATTTTTCAATGTTCTTGGGCTCATTTTAAATATACCGTAGGGTGGGGCTATTTATTTACTTATTATTTATTTACTTTTTAGCGCTACCATACGTGTATGGTAGCGCTAAAAAGTATACCTCACTTCAAATATGATTTCAATACAATAATGTGAATAAAAATTATTATCTCCTAGAGTAAAAAATTCAGTAGGATTTCTACTTCACTGAGGATGAGCGTGGAAATACGACCTCTGTAAAAGACTAGAAGTATTGAAAAGTTTAAATACTTGGGTGCATATTTCGAAAAATTGGTTAGACCTTCAAACTCTCTGTATCAGTTCAGTAATTTAAAAGCAATTAAAAATTCTCTGTTGACCGTTTTTTTCTTCCAAATTTAAGAGGTGTAAAGAAATCTGTTTCCCTATATGCTAGTTTGTGCTCTCATCAATTAGTACAAATTAGTATGTGTTTATTAGGGCTACCATATGTCTAGGCCGTCTAGGGTAGGTTGGAAGGACAACATATATACTCGCGCGAGTGTTTGTATATAGAT
>JBAGKK010000205.1:1026081-1050825 GCA_037177015.1 Euceroptres primus
TATATATATTGCTGATATAGATGTTTAAAAAATATATTGTTAGAGAGTGTTTTTCTTTTCTCTTCAGATCTATTTCTGTCGATATATTCAGTCATAGGGAAGCGTGAGTGTGTGTGAGAAACAAATAGAACAAGGCATAAGAACGTCTCTTTTGCACTAATTGATATGCCTGATTCTAAATCGTACTATTTTTATATGTACCTTCATCGGTAGTTACTTCAAATACTTGAGACTTTGAAACGAACTGTACTTCGAACAGTTGCCTCAAGCGAAACAATACACCCCCAACCGAGAGGGTTCAGCCTCTGGATGCGAACCATCAGGTACCCTTTAGCCAAAAAATTGACATATTCGGTTTCAAATTTGGATTTGGAGACAAGCGCAACCGTTTATATCGTTCAGACTGCTTAAAATTATAGAGAGGAATACATTTTTCGTGTATTACATTTTTTAGAAGTTCTTTAAGCATTATTTTTTACTGACTGAATCCTTCTTTGTACGGAGCATAAGCACTAGCTGTAGCATGTAATAAAATTAAAGAATAAGTATTTTCATTAACCTTTTCCTATATGAAGTCCTATAGTATCGACTTTCCAAAAACCAACGTGTTTAAAACTGGATCAACATACAACTCATAGAAAATCATCGTGACCATCGCTATATGTATTTAAAATTTGCAAACAAATTCAACAATTTAAGAACTACATATCAAAGATTCGAGAGCAAAACTTTCCACGAAACTCAGCTTATATGCAACATCTGTCAAACCTACTATAAACATATTCCCTGCTCCGATCTAAGAAAGTCCGAAATAATTGTAGCAGAAACCGTATTGCTAGAAGCATATGCACGTTCCTTCGGTGCCTTTTAGAGACAGAATATATCTTGCGACAAGAGCAACTAATCTGAGTAAACTTAAAAGGTCCCTAAATGATATCAAAGTATGTTAGAAAACATTCTACATCGAAGTATTTTAGAAGACAATCTACATATTTTTCTAATTTTTTAGATTTATTCACTTTGTTAAGCGTGCTTTTGTTTTAATTAATAAATATTTAGGTCAAATTTTGTAGGTATAGTCATTTATAGATCATTTATAATGTAAGATTAGACTAAATATTTTCACAGTTCTTCTAATTTTAATTTTTCTAAGACGTTTGTAAATATGTATTTGAGAATATGATAAAAAGATCATTAAAAATTATTAGTGAAAAGTTTTAGCGCAATAAATTAAATAATTTTCTTGAGAAGAAGTTTAAGAATTTTTAATCATTACTTTAAAATATTTTCGCTGGAAATGTATGCTCGCGCGATAAAAAAAATATATTTATTTGCAAGCAATAAAAAGTACAATTTTGTTCAAAGAAAATGAATAAGTTTTATTTAGAGACCTGTACATTCTGAAGAGAATCATTTTAAATATGAAGGTGTTCACATTATTTTTATTGTATAGCATTTGTTACTGTACAAGTTTAAATTAGAATCTAATTTTACCATTACAAACTTGGAAATTGCAGAAATTAAGAGTTCAAATTTGAACAAAGTTCAATTTAAATAAGTAAAAATAAACTGTAAAGCATACAAGAATTGAAGCGAACTGAAAGACAGAAATAAAAAGATCAGGTTTTTGAATATAACAAAATAGAGTCGAGACAAATTTTGCTATTCAGCAGACTTTCTTAAGAATTAATTTTCTCAATGCTACGTAACAGTCTTTGCGATTCTTCTCTGGAACTTTTTACCACACATCTCTTAAAACAAGTAAATTCTCGTTCAAGAAACTATGATCCACCGCTGGCATGGGAGATTTTGCAGCTTCTACGGTGTTTGATGATACACTTTCGTTTATCTTGCTCTCCTCCTCAATCGAAAAATGGTGAAATATACTTTCCATAATAACATACATTTAATATTAGGTTTCTTACTTATTAATGAGGGATAAAATTTCAATCAGCATATATTTAAAAACAGTCTTACCCATACGAAATGTCATATATATATATATATTGTAATTGTAAAAATTGTGAGAAAATTATACCTTCAACATTTTCTGAATCTTCTGAATCAGACTCATCATCCAAATCAAACTCCTCATCGGAAGATCATTGTCGAGCAAAACTTTTTCTAAGTATTTATCTTGCAAGTTGAAATTATTAGTGGTTCTACGGGGAACCAGAAAAAAAGCTGAATGAAATTGAGTTTCGACTTCTTTGTCGTGAGACAAAAGGTGGCGTGAGACAAAAAGTGGAAAGATTTTGTTGAAAATGAACTGTTTAAAAAAATTAATTTTATTGAATATATTTTGAATTTGTTTTGAAATGAAATTAAGCTGTTAAATATATAATTAACATGTCTGAATGTATGTGAAATGTTATAATCAATCATGTATTTTAGACTCAACATTTAAAAAATGCATTTTTTACTTATATCGTTTGCAATAATCTATTTGCTTATAATCCAAATATGTTCAAAAATTATCGTTTTTAGTCAATAATTTCAAATTTGACTATTACTTATCACATTGTAAATTATTGTACATTCGATAAATAAACATGGCTAACTTCCTTTGGCCGATTTTCTTGTCTAGGAAGTCCATGTCGTAGTAATACGGCCAGAGTTTCGGTTCGGGCCCACAATGAGATCCAGACGGAATGTATTTCTTTAGGATCGACCTTTAAATACAATTTAACCTAAAAATTAGGCCTTTAAATTAAATAAAAATTTCCTCTAAATACTTCGCCTTCAATTGGTTTCATCGATTAATTACTTCTTTCTCTATTATATTTGGGAATTTCTAATAATAAATATTATAACTTAGCATTTCGTAACACATAATTTTTGTCTCGAAAACAATTCCCCCAGTATAAAGAAGTCCAATAGAAACAAAATTGTTCTTATAAATTTGAATAAGTCTTTATTACGTAATGGGAAGGCTAGATGGTTATATGTTACACTATAGAAAACGTCTTATGTTTGTCATACTAAAACATACGCCACATTCTAATGTAAACATTATTAGCCCTGGACAGATAGAAAAGCTGCTATTCAAAATATTTTTCTACAAATGACAATTTCTGTGGTTGTATGGTGCTACAATAATTTCCTACCAGTATTTCATTTTTTACTACCAGTCAATGTATGTTTTTTGTAAGTCAATTTTGGAATTGCAATGGTTTAGAAATTAATGCTTCAAATTTGATTTTTACTAAATTCAAACGATTTATTTGTAAATCATTGCAATTCTTATCGACTTGGTTTTGTGTCTCTAATTATTTTTATATTCTAAATTAATATTTCGAATATGATTTCAATACAGAAACTTCAAAATAATGATATACGCCGAGGCATAGGGCGCTCGGGTTTTCAGGAGACCTTTTTATTAAATGACAGCAAGTTGAACAGTTTTTTTGGGGCTAAGGAATGACAGCAAGTTGAACAGTTCTTTTGGGACTAGTGAATAGCAGCATGTTGAAGAGTCCCGAGAGACAGGTGATTGGCGCGGAAGGGTCTGATTGGCCGCAGTCCTCGGAGGGGGGATGGCTGTGTTCCCTTTGGTTAACATTTTAGGGAAGGGGGGAGCGTAGCTCCGAGCTCGCTCATTTTAGGTATAAATACCGCCGGTTCGTCCGGTTTGAAACAACTGGTTCTTCATCCTTCAACCCGACCGCACTCACCTGCCTCTCGGAAACTCCCAGTTTGACAATGTCGACAACTGTAAGAGCAAGGTGGCGGAGTTCTAGTTACAGAATATACTCTGATTCTAATACGTATATTGACTAAAGATTCTTTCATCTACCTCTGCCTGCCAAACTATCTGAATCAGTCTTTTTAAGGACTAACGAACGTAGAATCTCAAACATCCTTCTTTGTTTGAAGTTTTGCTCCAAGGAACTTGCGATGCCCCTCGGGCGCCATCCAGGTACTGAGGTTCAAAACTTCTGACATTCACGCACTACGGTTGTCAGTCTCCGGCTTTCAACCCGGAACTCGGTTCCAGTCGAACGAGCAACCTTTGGTTGTCGGATCAAGGTTTCGTGGTCCAAAGCACTCGCGATGCCCCTCGGACGCCATCCCTGTAACTTGTGATGCCCTTCGGGTGCCATCCCTGTAACTTGCGATGCCCTAAGGGTGCCATCCCCGTGTGGAGGGTTGAAACCTTGTCCATTGGACTACTCGGAGTTCCTGACACTCCACTCGACTCAACTCATCAACCGTCAATGTACCAGGCTCGGCGGACCGGACTCGTATCAAATTATTATACTATTTAAAAGGACTTCCATTTTGCAGGGTGTCTAGCGTTTCTCCTAAAAAAAAAGTCTAGAAGTTTTCTACGTTTTTCAGGTCAATAAATACATTTTTCCAAGTACCATTTTTTAATTATCACCATAAACTTTAATGGAAAAAATATTTTTCTTCTTGAACCTGTACGATAGAAATAATTTACACAACTAAATGAAACATATAAAATGTTTATTATGCGATTTATGAAATTCTTGACTTTAGCTAACTGTATCTGAATAAGCTCTAAAAACTATTGTTTTTTTAAGGAATTCTCTCTAAGAAGAATTAGTAGTTTTCTACTTAAGAAATAGTACAAATCATTTATCATAACATTTAATTTATCAATTGCTTTAGTAAGCTTACTAAAGCAATTGATAAATGAAATCTCTCTAAGACGAATTAGTAATTTTCTACTAAAGAAATAGTGCAAATCATTTTTTCAATTGCTTTAGTAAGCTTACTAAAGGAATTGATAAATGATTTGCACTATTTCTTCAGTAAAAAACTACTAATTCTTCTTAGAGAGAATTTCTACTAATATTGAATTTTAAAAAAACGACTAGTTCACTTACTAACCCTGACTAAATGAATTAGCCTTACTAAGTGAATTAGTTTTATACAAAAGCTTACTAAAGCAATTGATAAACGACTATTCATTATTTCATTTGAAAAAAACTACTAATTCAGATGTAGAGATATAAGAAATCCAGGACTATAAGTGAAATTCAAGGACTTTTCCAGGTTTTTAAGGATTTTCAGGACGCTAGACACCTTGGATTTGAAACGCTTTAAATTTTAATCAATTCAAATTTAACTTAGTTTAATTTATTCAAATAACGAGCAATTATCCCAGTTAAAAATGTATTTAACAAGGATGTATTATAACAATCATTTAACCTAAATCTAAGCTTAACTAAACTAACCAAAACTTAAGAATAATCAAATTTTAAACTGTTTCATTTCGAAAGTTTTGAGACTGAAATGTCAATTTGAAACATTTTCAAATTTTTAATTCTTCAGTTTTGAATACCTAATTCAGAAAACATTTAGTTTTTAAAACTAAATTTAAAATAATTATAATAATAATCCATCTTTAACATCTAAGAAGTTTTTATACCTTAAAATAATACAATTTTGAATATTTTTATTTGCCTTTTAAAATTTTATTTAAGTCTCTAATTTTTAATTATTCAATGACAAATTAAAAAATATAGTTTTCAACGCTTATTTCAAAATTTTAAGCCTGCTTTCAGCGAGTATCTTACTCTACTTTTGGTCATTTTTATTTAAAAAGTCACTTTTGCCCCTTTTTTTAAAGATACTTTTTGTCACTTTTTCAAATGTAGCTGAAGTTTTGAACGTTAAAAAGGAATTTTTTTTCTTAACTCAAATTTATCTTGAAACGTAGTTTCAACTGCAAAAATAAAAAGAAGCATTACGAGCTTTTTAATCATTACCTTAGTTTTTTGATTAATAAAACAGTATTTTGAACAAATTGGAGTTTAAAATTAAATCAAATGAAAACTTCGTTCATTTGCATTTGAACGTGCAAAACTTCAGGCACATCTTTTTCAAAATCATGCGAATTTTTACACTTTTTTCATGGATTTTTTCACTTTTTTCATATTTACCGCCGTTTATTTGTCATTTTTTCACATTCATTGCAAGTACAAATATTGTCACATTTTAATATTTTAAATTAATACTTAGAATTGATATTTTAGTTTAAAAATTGAATAATTAAAAATTAAAAAGTTCACAATTTATCATACAACTTCAAATTCAAAACAATCACAAAGGTCAAATCAAGGTAGAATCATTTAAAAATTGGGGAATTTAAATTTTAAATTCTGAAGTAAGAAAAATGTTCATTTCAAATTGTTTAAAGTTTAATCATCGATTGAATTATTAAATATTGAAAAATTTGAAAAATATTGAAATGTATTTATTTAAATTGTTTAAAATACTACAATTCAAAACTTTCAAATTTCAATAATGTCGAATTGAAAGCATTAAAATTCAGCATTTTTGAATAAAAAGCGCTCCAGATAAAATGATTAAAATATCGCTGAACTTTTCATTTTTGAAGGCATCTAATTTCCAATTTTTCGCATTCAAACATTTCAATGCTTCATTTTGAATTTGTTGAATTTTGTTAGCATTAAAATTAAAATTGTTCAATGCTAGTATTTAAAATTAAAATTGTTCAATGATATTGAAGAATTAAATTTAAAACTTAAATCTTTCAAGATTCTGAAACCCTTGCATTTTAAATATTCTACACTGTACAATATACAAGGTTTCTAATTTTATATTGTGCAATTCTGAGCATTTAACTGTTCCAAACAATTTAGTCTTCAAAGCTTAGAGTTTGAAATTTATTAATAATTTTACATCAAATAAAAAAATTTTCAATTTAAAATGCTTAATAGTGAAATTTTTCAAGTTTAACGGTCTAAAATAGAAACTTTTTACTTTTTGGTCTTCGATTTTAAAAAAGTTTCATTATAATGTTATTAAACTTTAAAATTTAGAAATTTTAAATTTAGAAATTTTCGTCATTCTGCATTGAAATTATCAAATCTTGAGCACTTCCAGATTTGAAATTCTCTATATTGTTTTTCGTAATTGTTGCATTTTGAAGGCAACTTAAATATTGAAATCTTCAAATATGATTAAAAACATGTAAAAATATTGAATTTTATTGGGTTTTATTAATTCAGTTTACATTTAAGGGGAAAACCGGGAGGAAGGGGGAAAAAGAGAAAGTCTCTTGAAAAATAGGGTAAAAAGGGAAAATCTTTTTAAAAAAAGGTAAAAAGGGAAAATATTAAAAAAGGGAAAAGACTACGAAGCCTGGCTGCTGGAAAATAGCAACCAGTCAATGTTCAAAAAATGATAAAACACAAACCTCATGCTGTAAATAAGCGTCTTTTTCTTTGTAGTTTTGAATGGTTAGCGCTTTTGCGCCTCTTTCAGGCGGATGTCGTCTATGCTCGTCCAGCTCAGCCTCTAATTTGGTTACCCTCTCTTCGTGATCCCGCAACTGTTCTCTCTAAAGGAAACAAAAAAAACATTATGAAAAGGATGAAACTTTGTTCCTGACGTTTTCTATTTTACAAATTTTAAGAACGATGACTTACGGGACTTAACTTCGTGTGACTGCAAGGAAGTAAAGGCCGCTGAAACTTTCGTTGAGAACCTACCGCACCAGCGAGAGGTTGGCAGGAGAAACTTGCACAGACAAAGTTGATCGTGTCGATCCACGACTGTAGCTCTTTGGAATCACTGCAAACGCCACAATTCAAAAGATCAGAAACGAATATTTTTAGACTCTCCAATTCTAAAATTTAACTATTGAAAGTCAAAAAACTATTAAAACTTTAATAAATATTTGTTGCAGTTTTTTTCAAATTTCTAAATTCTACATTCTGCGGAAATTTTATACGATATACCCAGTAAAGACCTTCAACGTGATCACATTTCCCTTTGCTAGAGAGAACAAAAGCTGCCAATAACACTTCATTATATAAACAACACGTTGAATGCTTGCTAAAGCGTTTTATTCAAATTGGCATCTTTAACATGCCTCCTAGTTTCTAAATCAAACTACAGTTCTAAAATTGTTAACTTCATCTGTCCCAATATTTTCCATAACTGCGTTTTAAAAACCAGTATTCTCCCTTGATTCAAACTATATATTCCTCTGTTAAAAATAATTTTAAAAACGCAAATTTAGAATTAAATATCGATTACCTAGTTTGAAAGAGGTATTCCGCTTGATCGGCAGTCTGTAACCTTAAGACATATTGTTTTTTCGTATAATCAGACGCTTTCGTAGCGAGCGCATGATGAATACGTATGGCATTGTGCAAACTATCATTTCGGAAACCGTGTTCATCTTTGTGCAAATATAATACAAGTTCTCTTAATGTACAATAATACATTTTCCAACCTCTCTTCCCGAAAGGCGCTGAAACATACATTGAAAATGTGCATTAATTAATATCTTTTCTCAAAGATAAAAAATCAATAATCATCTTAGAAACCGAATAAGTACTTTTCTTTCCATTTGCGTCATAGCAGCACTTGCGCATGACGTAACCCTTTTTAAATTCAGTGGCACCAGTGATGTTTGGAACATCCAGAAATGGATTTCCGGAGGTAGATAACACTGGACCATCGCCTTGCTGAACAGCGTGAGACGCAGCCTCGTCTCCTTCGTCGTCTCTGAAGTAAAATCAAATATTTTCATTAAAAACTCGGAAAATAGTTGAAAATCAAAATCAGTTGAAAAATAATATTCAAGAGACAAACTACTGCAGTAAAGAGATATTTAAATAGAAAACAATGAGACAATTTTAACGTTTTGTGTAGAGAATAAACAATAGATTGTAACAAAATAAATCGAGGTGGCATTCTTCAGACACTTTCTGTGCTTAATGGCTCGAAAGAAGAGAAAAAACAGTTGATACTCACAACGCCCATTCTAAAGGAAATGATTTAATAGCACTGTAAAGTTGTTTGAGCACTTCTCTGGGGAAATTATCGCCGTCGTTGAGCTCCCACAAATTTTCTATAAACTCCGAACAAGACATCTTTCTGCCAATGTTTTGACCATGAAGATCCGTGTTGAGTAGCATTATAGCACACGTCAGAGTATGAACAGCATCTAATTTAATTATCAATTTAATAGTGGTGTAAACAAATTTAAGTAGCAGGGATGACAGTCTCCTATTTCCCTTTTTTACTTATTTCCTATACTGCCCCATAGTCTTTCACTCCAGAATCCTCCAGATTCTTTAAAAATCCTTCAGATTTTTCTAACATTTTCCATAATTTTCAAAAAATTCTAAATCTATTAGAATTGAATCTCTAGAAATTCATAATTTTTCAGGCTCTTTCAGAGTCTTAATAATCTTCAAAATTTTTCCCAAAATATTTTATGTTTCAGAATTTTCTAAGATCCTCTATAATCTTTTGAACTCTTCTAAAATCTTCTAGAAATTTTTCGCAAAATATTTTATGTTTCAGAATTTTCTAAGATCCTCTATAATCTTTTGAACTCTTTCAAAATCTTCTAGACGTTTCCAGAGTCTTTTCGAATCCTCCACAATCTACAAAAGACTTCCGAAATTTTCTCAAATCCTTTCGAATTTTCAAAACTGATCTGTCAATCTATAAAAATTCTCCAAAATATTTGAGACTATTGTAGAATCTTCTACAATCATCTAGATTCTTTTGGACTCTTCCATAATCTTTTAGAATCTGCTGGGTTTTCCTAAATAATCTTATAAAATCTTCCAGAACATTCTAAAATTCTTTATTATTCTACAAAATATACTAGACTCTTCTAGAATCTTCAAGAAATATTCTTGAAATATTCAGAAATATTCGGAATATGTATTTAAAAGTGTTCAAATATTCAGAATATTTAAAAATGTTCAAATAATCAGAATATTTAAAAATGTTCAAATATTCAGAATTTCTCGAATTCTACAGAATCATTTAGAACCCTCTAAAATTTACAAAAAATTCTCTTACAATTAATCTTGAAAAATCTTCTAGTCGATTTTCGGAATCTTTCGAAAATTCTGTAGATTTTTTGCAAGTCTTAAAAAAATTTGGAAGGGACTAGAAGATTTTAGACAAAAAATTCTCTTACAATTAATCTTGAAAAATCTTCTAGCCTATTTTCAGAATCTTTCGAAAATTCTGTAGATTTTTTGCAAGTCTTTAAAAAATCTGGAAGGGACTAGAAGATTTTAGAAATTTATGGCAGAATTAAAAAGAATAAGATTTCTAAAAGATTCTGAAACAGTGTAGAATATTTTTGAAAATTAAAATAGATTTTGAGGTGTGTTTGAAGATTTTAAAAGACTCTGAAAGGTCTGGATATCTCGATAAAAGTTTGAAAGATTCTGGAAGATTTTAAAAGGCCCTAGAAAATTCTGGAAGATTTTAGAAGGTCCTAGAAAATTCTGGAAGATTTTTGAAGAATCAAGAAGTCTCTATATTCTAAAACATTCTAAAAAGTTTAGAAGATTTAAGAGGATTTTGAGAGATTTTTGCAGATTTAGCGATGATACGAACATGAGGAAAATTCTAGAAGATTCTAAAAAATTTTCGAAATGTCCAAAAGATTCTAGACAGGAATTTCAGATTTTAGAGGATTTTTTTAAGATGCTGGAGAATTGCAGCAGACTTATTTCGGGAATTTGATTTGTTAAAAATTTAAAAATTCGGAAATTTCTTGATTCATAATTCAACGTAATCGTTAAAATTACTTTTCGGGAATATTATAGAATCTCTGATAATATTTTTCTGATTTATTTGCTGGTTTCATCAAAAGATTAACTGAGATAATTTTTTCCTCTTTCTTTTTAAATGAGAAGGAATTTTATCAACAAAGAATGGAGTACGTACAATTATATTTGCTGTTAAAATTTGAGTTTTCTAAAAAAAATTTTTTATTAATATTTATTATTGGCTCCCTTAGTATTTATAAAATATAAAAACTTCCCCTTTTCAAACAAAAGAAAAGAAAAGGAATCAAAAAGAAATCCCCTATTTCCCTCTAAAATTAAACTAATGAACCGCTGTGATCCCTGAAGTTGACAATATCTATTGATTCTTTTTAGCTTTTATAGTTTCTAAACAGTACCTTGCGAGTTAAAGCTGCCAGGATTACAGTCGAGATACCTCTTGGAAAAATGAACAAGAACTCTTTCTCTCTCTTGGGTTTCACCGGTCAATGAAAACTGAGCAAGGAATTTTCTGAGAGCTACGTCCAACGTGTCTCCTTCGAAGTTAAAGTACCTTAAATATTCTTCAGCCACAGCTCTGCTGAAGTCGTTACTGGTAAAAATAATTGATTATGTTTAGAAGATACTTTTGTTGGAAACAGTGCAGTTACCTTCAATTGCCTTATTCGAGAAGAATCTCGATGTACGTGATAAAAATGGATAAAAGTGAGAAATTGAATATCAAGAGATAAGTTTGATTAAAAGTGCAGATTTAAATAGGTAAAATCGTTTTGAAATTGCATTAGTAACTTTATTATCAGAAGTTGGTTCTTACTTTTTACTAAGATGTCGGGAGACGTCAGATTTCTTAAAACCGTCTAAAGAATAAAGCCTTTTCGCTAATCTGACTGCCGACGGTAAATCTACGGCCTTTGGACTATAATGAAAACTGTGCAGACTTTCAATATCGCTTTCCTCGTCAGCGGATAAAGGAGGCGATTGGCCACATTGCTTCTGTTCTTCGCTGGCAGATGCAATCATCGGGTCTTTTTCGTCTTCAAGATCTCTTAACTCCTACAGTGACGTAAAATTAACTATTTATTCGTTACTTATTCTTCGTAGATTAGTTTAATTTTTATGAAACAAAAAACTATAAAACGTATTTAAAGCATTTTCAGGATACAGAAATTAGAAATGAGAAATTTTAGTATTTTAAAGCTCACAAATTTTTAAAAAATATTAAAAACAGATCAAGTATTTAATTTTTTACATTTTGCATTTGAAAGCTTTTGAAAAATATCTTCTAAAAATTAACACATCTACTAATAAATATTCAAGTGTTTAAAAATTTAATTTTCTTCCTTATTCCTTTTTAAATACAAATTTGTTTTAAAATTTTTGATATTTTCAAAGAAAATAATGCACAGTGACCACAAACTTCATTTTCTAAATTATTTGAAATTTCCTTGACAAATTTTCCCTGACTTATTTTCCCTCATTTTCCCTGACTTCTCATTTTCAATATTTTTATTTCAGAATTTGAATTTTTACATTTTTTATAGTAACAAATCTTTTATGTTCGAAAAAAACGAAGCAAATATACCATTCATCAAGTTTACAATTTAAAATAAATTTTTCCTACTACTTCCTAATTTAAATTTCCTCCTTCGTTAATTGTCTGATTTTCACAAGTTTCCCTTTTTTTTATATCCCTGACTTTTCCATTATTTTCCCTTAACAACAAAGTTAACTGATCAGGGTGACCGTAAAATTTAATTTTCTAAATTTCCTGACTTTTCTCTGACCCACTTTTCATTTTCCCTGACCAACAAAGTTACTTGATCAGGATGACCATAAAATTTAATCTTCTAAATTCGCTAACTTTTCTCGGACCCATTTTTTCATTTTCCCTGATTATTAGTTATTTGGACGACTAAGAACCATTCGTAATCGAAAAATGAATTTAGTTTAAAGTTTACAATTTCAATCTTTTACTTTTCTTCTCTTTTATGCCCGAAATAAAAGAGAGTGAATAAACGCAAGGAACAAATGAAATTCATAAAATTTACAATTCGAAACTGATATCTAATATTTTTTAAATTAAATTTCGTTCTACAGAAATTCCCTGAGTTTTTCAAGTTTTCTCCAAAAATCTCTGACTTCTTCCTGATTTCCAGGTTTTCTCTGACCTGAAGCCTGACTTTTCCATGACTTCCAGGTTATCCCTGACTTGCGGCCACCCTGATAATGTAATTATAAAAAAGCTCATGATGCTTTTTTTTAATTTTAGTTGGAAAAAAGTGTTAGAAAAACTATTTCGTTGATTTTAACTTCAAAACGCTAGGTTCATAAAGCAAAGATCAAACCATCCCAAAATTTTCAAATAATAAAATCGTTTCACCTGGTATCCAGTAGAATCCGTCGACAAATTACTATTGTCATTTCCATGACCCAAGCGTGGATTCTGTTGCACTTGCTGACTTTCAGCATTAGGAGTATTTCCTCGACGCTTGTTCTGTCTCGGACTAGCATTCCTCGCATTGTCCTTGTCCGGACCCTTGACTTGGATGACTATTCTGTGCTCACTGGAATCCTGACTAGCGCTGTAACTTCCGCTCTTGAGCCTTCTCTGAGGTGGCTCACTAGCAAGGATCGTGGAGTCACTATCACTGGGATCACTAACCATCATAATATCACGCGCACTAAGAATATCCATAGTCTCTTCGTCATTGTAGTCTGGACTGGACATGTTGCTGATGGCCTCCGACTGGCTGAGGTCTCCATTGGTAGGATGGAGGCCTCCTGGCGAAGTGCCATCACCTGAAGGTCCAAGCTGAGCGCCTGGTACGACCGGCAGAGGAAACCTGCGAGAGCCAGAGTTGGAGGACATGACGGATGAAGAGACCGAAGTCGGGGAAGCCGGTGAGAGGGAACGCTGAGGGCTTGTGCCCTCGGTCGAGGAACTACTACTGGAGGACTGAGGAGGCGAGTTGCCATTTCGACAACAGGAGGTTCTCTCCGAAACGGAAGGCGAGCTAACAGGCGCATTGTAAGTCCAAACTATCCGCTCGCTAGAGAGACCCTGGCCACTCTCGGGTCGCGTGTCCAGGAGGGTGTTGAGGCTGGAAGTGACGTCGTCGTCGATGTCTATGTCCACCGCACTCATTGATGGATCCTTCTGAAACTGCAGGTGGTCCTCGGATCGAGAGGTTCTCACGAAACCACTCGAGTAGCCGAAATTGGCGTTGGCCTTACTCTCACAAACAGGAGAGCACTGCGAACTCTCGCGCCTGGCGGTACCCACTGGTGAGGTAGTAGCTGAGTTTGACCCGGTTACTTTGTAGGTTCGGTGGTGGCCGAGTATTTCGTTAGGACTGGTAGGTACGGAGTTGTGATGGTGGTGATTGTGGTGATTATGGCGATGGTGTATGTGATGATTGTTGTACCTCAACGAGTCCACCTTTTTCTGGTACTTTGGCAGGAGACAGGTGCTTTGCTGCGTTCGTGACAGGTTCAACATCAAGTCTCCAGTCATCATGTAGGCCTCGAACCTGAAACGATAAATTAATTTTAATTAAATAGAAAATTATTTCTTAGTTCATAAGAAAAAACTGAACAAGTACCTGGGAGTATTTTTCTGTCGACCAAACTTGTCGCCAGACAAAGGTTCCCATTGAGCGCGTTCCTCTTCTTTGAAACTGTCGAACTGAGGAATAAGAGCTTCGGTTTCTGAGGATCCAGAGGCGTCGCTACACGAGCCATTACTCCTGACTGCATTTTGCGGAACTCCCGTAGGATTCTGCGGAAGACTTATCGACGACAATTCAGGCAATCCAGAATTTTTTCCGCTTCTCTCCTCACAATTTCCCGACGATCGATTCCTCGAGTTGTTTTCAATTCCTGTTCGGAAAGCTTTCAAACTTTCAGCATCCTCGCACATCGGCTGACCGGAACATAATAAACGTCGCACGTGCGCTTTGATGGCTGGATCTAGAAGGAAAAACTAGATTTAATCAGGTCTGCATGTTTGAAGGATGGTAACGTCAAACGATCCAAGTGCTGACATTTTATGGAATAAAAACCCCGCCTCCTACTCACTGCAGTTCTTTGAAGCCAGAAAGCTCTTGAACTTTTGTTCTGCATTATTTTAACAGAATCAATCTCTGGTAAATATATTTCGCAACCTTTCAAAGATTTCAAAAATTGCATTTAAATTTTAGAATATGAATGAGTTGAGGGTCTCAATGG
The DNA here is from genome assembly GCA_037177015.1 of Euceroptres primus. Taxonomy (NCBI): domain Eukaryota; kingdom Metazoa; phylum Arthropoda; class Insecta; order Hymenoptera; family Figitidae; genus Euceroptres; species Euceroptres primus. The sequence goes on from JBAGKK010000205.1 coordinate 1,040,856, forward strand.
AGGAGATGATTCATAAATATTTGAAGGGATGAAGTTGGTTGATCGGATGAATTGCATAAGTACCGGATTGTGAGTCATCTCGAAACTTTCACTGAATAGATTTAAAATAGAGGGAAAGCGAATGCACTTTCGTTTCGACGAGACCGTCCTCGTGTGCATACCTACCTAGGTGAAAAGAAAAATAAAAGGCAGACGAAGAGTGCAGGGAACTCACTCACCCCTTCGCAGCTTCAACGTGACAGGGTCTGACGAGAGCCGGAGACATTTTAGAACTGAAACAGAAACGGAGGAAGAGTGCTTGCGGGTGAACGAGCCTCGTCGAGTGGGTGCATGCCGTAGGGTGGTTGCTAAGTAGATGGTCGGGTCGTGTGGAATTGGAACATTACGTGAAACTGATCCATTCCTGCTACACATACGTACTTTATCCCATTAGTGTGGCATTACCCTTTGCAAGTTTAAACTGAATAACACTAGCATTTGACAATAAAAGCTAGTAAAAAAAATACATCCCAAAAACCCTAAAAGTCATCACTACCTCTCCACACGGACTTAAAAAATCAAAATTCAATTACAGGGATCACAAAAGTTCAGAAAGAAGTTCAATTTTAGGCAAAATAGGGACTTTCTTTTTCGAAAAAAAGGGGAAATTTGTTTCTTTTAAAAATACCAAGGAAGCCAATAAAAGTTAATGAATGCAACAGTTTTAAAAAAATCAAATATCGTTAACAAATAAAATTATATTGACTGCAAATAATCCCACATGTCAATCATAAAAATATTTACCAGAGGGGCTCTATAATATTCCTGAAAAATAATTTTAACGATACGTTGAATTATCAATTATAAAATTACAGAATTTTGAAATTTTCCACAAATTAGATTCCCAAAATACCCAAGACTACTGCAATTCTCTAGTATCTTCAAAAAATCCTCAAAAATCTTAAATAATTTTTTTCTAGAATTTAGTAAAATACTCCAAAAGTTTAAAGACTTTTAGAATCCATGAAACTATAGAATTTTCTAAAATTCTTCATGAAATCTTCTGGGCTTTTCGACAACCTTTTAAAATCTTCTAGAATACTTAAAATTTTCAACATGTTCCTTTTTAATCTTCTAGATTTTTTAGAATATTTTTTGAAATTTCCAGAGACCTCCTGATTGTTCCAAGATCTTCTAAAATCCTCCAGCATTTTCTAAAATCTTCAAGAACACCAACAAATCTGTTAGAATTTTCGAAAATATTCTACATTGGTACAGAATCTTTTAGAAGCCTTAATTTTTTTAAATTCTGCCACAAGCTTCTAAAACCTTTAAGGCCCTTCCAGACCTCCAAAAACTACAGAATTTTAGGAAGATTCTGAAAACAGTCTAAAAGATTCTTCAAAATTATGGGAGTCTTTTGTGGATTTTAGAGGATTCTAAATGATTCTGTGGAGTCTTGAAAATTCTGGAGTTCAGAATATTTTTAGGGATTCTAGAATTTAAAACAATCCTCAAAAGTCTATCATTCCTGTCTAGAATATAATAAAACACTCCAAAAACTAGACTTCTAGAGCCTTTTAACTCTCTAGAGTTTTCAAAAATCCTTCATGAAATATCTTCTGGATTTTTCGACATTCTTCTAGAATTTTCTAGAATATTTTCAATTTTCCATGTACTTGTAGATTCATTAAATCTCCTAAAATGTTTCAAAATCCTCTTGAACCTTCAAGATTTTTTATAATGTTTTAGAATCTTCCAGAAATTTCTTGATTCTTTCAGAATTTTTTTAAACCCACCAGCATTGTTTAGAAGCCTCTCAAATTTCCCAGGATCTTTTAACTGTTACAGAGATATCCAGACTTTTTCAGAGTTCTAAGATCTTCAAAAACACCCCAAAACCTATTATGATTTTTCAAAAGATTCTAGATTATTTTAGAATCTTTTAGAATTCACAAAAATCTTTAGAATTCTGCCTTAAACTTCTAGTCTCTTCCAAACTTTTTTTAAAAAGTTTTTTGAAAAATCTAGAGAATTTTAGGAAGATTCTAGAACAGTCTAGTATATTTTTTTTAAGTATCAAAGAATTTTGGGAGATTCTTTAAGATTTTATCGGATTATAGGAGAACCCAAAAATATATTCTAGAAAACCCGCAAGATATTAGTCGGTTATGGAAGTGTTTAGAAAATTTGATTATGGAAAATTTTGAAAGACATTGAAAGAGCCTGGAAGATTTAGAGTCAATCTAGAAATGTTTAGAAAATTTAGAAAATGTTTTGAAGTTTCTAAAAGATCCTAGAAGACTCTGAATCTCTAAGGTTTTAATATTGTGGAACGCGTTTTTGAATGTCAGAAGTTTTTATTTACTATAATTCTTGGAAAGTTAATTGGAGCCTTAAATAAAAAAAGGGGAAAAAGGGGGAAAATTCTCAAAAATAGAGATTTTAGGGGATTTTGAGAAAAACAGGGGGGAAATAGGAGAAAGGAGCGAAAATAGGAAAAAAGGGGAATAGGTGGCTGGCTGTGATCCCTGGCTTGGAAAATTTGATTTTTGAAATTTAGAATAATTTGGAAATATCCAGGACTTTCAAAATTCAGACCCAGGAAATAAAAACTATTAAGCTCTTTAAAAAATTAAATTATATGCAGAAGAACTAAAACTCCTAAATCCGAAGCAAATTGAATAAAAAGTTTTTTCTGGATTTTGAGTTCGTCTCGAACTTAAAAATTGGATTCAACAATTGCACGAGATCTAAAAAGAGCAGTAGAAAGCCTTTAGTGAATTTAAAGTTTCCCTCATAAAAAAAAAGACCTCGAGTTCTGAGATAAGTCTGACTAACTCGAATGTGTGTGACATAAGGCGAGTGCTAAGTCGAATTGAATGCAAGTGGAAAGTTACGTCAGATACATTTTCAATGCTATAGTTTACGGCCGAGTGCATTTCATGAATAACATTATAAACTTTTCCAATCTTGCCTTCCGTATTTGATTATTAGGTAAACAAATCTCAAAAATGTGCTAACAGTTTCCAAAAGCTATTTCATTTTTTAATTAAAGCTGTGCTTCCTATTTTTCAAAGTCAGAACAATTTCCACCTAATTTTGAAAAATATTATTCCATTAAGGTGAAAGCCCAAACTTATATTTAGCAGAAGATAATTTGAATACTAATTTAAAAATTACAGTTCCATTATACAAAAAAAACAGGTGTCTAACAAGCCTAAAGTTATTACTGTAGAAAGGGTGGAAAATAAAGTGGTTGGTGGAACTTTACGTGAGACCGATCCATTGCCCACGTTGTTTAGTTTAACCCTTCAGTGGTTTTACCTGAGTGAAACTGTGAAATTAGCATAACAAAATGTCTAACATTTTCAAAGCTGTGGTCTTCCCTCTTGTATTAATCGATTTGCTCCAAAAGCTTGGAGTGTTAAACTTTTTATCCAAGCTTTTTTTCAATGATTTCCAAAAACAGAATCATCTTAAATTAAGGAGTAATTGGACAAACAGTCGACAAAAAAGTTAGTTAAAGCACCTTTTTTGAGGATTTTAATTTTAAAGTCTTTTTTTCAAATTTTTGTTGTGTCGAAATGTGGAAAATTTTATTCCCGATCCAAGAAGCCATGAAAAGTTGCAGTTGAATAAAAATTACAGATTTATTTTATTCAGAATCTTTAGACAAACTTTAGCTGTTTTTTTTTCACCGAAATCTGTCTGCAGATTCCGAATGAAAAAAATGTGTAATTTTTATCCGATTTAAACTTTTGATGGCTTTTTCAGTCGGAAATAAAATTTTCTGCATTTCGACTTTTAAAAAATCTGATAAAAAAACTGTTTAAAATGAAAAAATCTGAGGGAATAGGCACTTTGACTAACTTTATTTCCAACTGTCCAATTCCTCATTAAATAATTTGTCTTCACGTCTATAAAGTTTTTAAACTACTTTAAAATATTAAAAACCCATAAACCATCTTTTTTACTGGAATATATTCAGAGTCATAAATATCGTATATTATTGGAGGAAACGCAAAAAGTTTATCCATATCTATGTTCACTGAAGAACATTTTTGGATAAAAACTAGCAGCGAGTGACCTTTGGTAAACCGTAAATTATACGATCGATCTACTGTCTACATTGCACTTTAACCCTATAGTCGTTACACCCGAGGGTAACTCGCAACATTTACGAAGCAGCTGCAGCTTCCTGTCCTCTCTTAACCTATTCCCACCTGACTTATAGCCCCTGTAAAAAATGATCACCCAATTGTGTCAAATGTCTCAGGCATAAAATACTAAAAGCAAGGAAAAAGTTGGTGCTAATTTTTCTAGGCTGTAAAGTGACTAAAACTGAAATCAGTAAAGTGCTGGTTACGAGGGTAACAATTAACAATTTTCTGATGTGATACCATAGAATATTTCTGAAAATGTTTCCATTTATTTATTCAAACTGAATTTGTCTTTGAAAATAGGTCAGTAACTTCAGAAGTAATTCATAGGAAGCTGGATGTGTAAAAATAAATATTTCTCGGGTTGTAAAAAATAAAATTAAATGAGAAACGTGACAAAATGAAAAAATGTTTCTTACCTTCCTTAGTGCTAAATCGGTTGACATCAACTTCGTTCACCCTGAGAATAACATCACCGGCCTCGACCTGCGAAACAAGAAACAGCCTGATAAAATTCAACTCATCTTCTATTTATACATAAACGAGAACAAATTCTGTCGTTTGGAGTTTAAGAGTCTTGCTTTATGTTCGGTTATAAAATAAACGACACCCCCTTTTCGTCATTTGTAGACAGAGTGAAATGGATCGTAAATCAGCTAGGATATCCGACTTCTCATTTTCAAAATTTAAATCTTTGGATGAATTAAATTTCTCCAGAATTCAGTTCATTGCAAAATGTGCTAGGAATATTCCCAGCTTTCTAGATAATTTCAATGCAAGTTTGAGAATTATACAAGTTTATGTTAATAGTATTCTTTTGATAATAAAAAGCAGTAAAAAATCGTAGGCTATATTTTAAAGAACAGTGAAACCTGTTACTTGCCTCTCTTTCCTTAATAAATACTCAACACTTTATTTACTCGAACATTTTATGGATTGTAAGACTAAATATAACACAACTTATAGTATAAGTAAAAATTCCTTAGTATTTACACTTGTATTAATCAATAGAAGTCTGCGAATAGACACATGTTTTACTCATGAATATCTAATTCTCCAGAATTCTCTTTATAATAGGCACAAATTTTATTTTTCACTTCTACTCTATTCCAAAATGGTTCAATTATTTTTTAATATTACAGACTCTCGAAGAAGACAATTTTAAATTTCGTCAATTCTTTTTAACTTCAAGAAAAATAATATGAAATACAAAATATATCTAATCAAGACACCTGTCTGTGAAAAATATTGAAAGAATTTTCAATTTTAAAATCAGGTCTGCCAGCGACGTTCAAGATTGAAAAAGTGGAAGTAAACATTTTTTCAAAAAAGTGAAAAGTGGCCAAAAAGTGATCAATAAATTTTCGGTTAGATTTCTGAATTACTTATTAATTATGAAATTGATGAATTTTTCAATGTTTAACCAATCAAATTTCCGAAATGTCTGCTGCAATTCTCCAGAATCTTAAAAAATCCTCAAAAATTTTACGATTCTTGTCTAGAATCTAAAAAATACTACAATTTAGACTTTCAAAATCTTTGGAACTCTCTAGGATTTTATAAAATCTTTCATGAAATCTTCTATAACTTTTGAAAACCTTTTAAAATTTTCTAGAAAACCTATTTTAAATTTTCCAAATACTTGTAGATTCATTCAATCTTCTCAAATCCCTCAAAATCCTTTAGAATTTTCTAGGTCTTTTCTGAATTTTTCAGAATCTTCCAGAGCCTTCTTGATTCTTCCGAAGTCTTCTAAAATCCTCAAGCATTTTCTAGGACCTTCTAAAATCTTCTAGGATCTCTTGAACTTTTACATAGATATCCAGAATTTTTCAGAATCTTGTAAAATTTTCAAATATACTCCAAGATTTATTATAATTTTCAAAAATATTCTTCCCTGTTTCAGAATCTTTTAAAATCCCCAGACATCTTTTGACTTCTGCCAAAAGCTTCTATAATCTTCTAGTTTCTTCCAGATTTTTTTTTAGATTTTCAAAGTCTATAGAATTTTAGAAAGATTCTGAAAACAATGTACAAGAAATCTTCAAGACAATGGGAGTCTTTTATAGATTTAAAAGAGTTCTAAATAATTCTGTATAATTCTGGAAATTCTAAAGTTCAAAATATTCTTAAAGATTCTAGAAGAATCTGGAACACTCTAGCATATTTTGTAAAATACTAAAGAATTCTAGGATATTCTTTAATATTTTATAAGCTTATTATAGGAGAACTCAAAAAACTCTAAAATATTATGGAAGAATCCAGAAGAATCGAGAAGATTGCAGAAGATTCTGGAACAGTCTCAAATATTTTGGAAAATTTTTAGAGACTTCAGTTAAGTTTTGAAGATTCTATAAAATTTGAGACAATTTCAGGAGTCTTTTGTAGATTTTGGAGGATTCTAAAAGATTCTGGAGACTTTTGGAAACTTCTAACAGATTCCAGAAGGTTTTGGAAAGGTTCAGAATATTTTAGAGGATTTTAGAAGCTTCTGGAACAGTCTAGAATATTTTGGAAAATTGAAATAGATTTTGAAAATTGATTTTAAGATTATGGAAGATTTTAAAAGTTTTTGGAAGAATTCAAAAGATTTTAGAGGATTTCAGAAAATTTTGGAACAATCTAGAATATTTTGGAAAATTGAAATAGATTTTGGAATTTTTTTTTACATTATGTAAGATTCTAGAAGTTTTTGGAGGATTTTGAAAGAAGGTTACAGATCAGTCTGAAATTCTAGATAAATCTAACAAAGTCGAAATTTTTTTGGAAAATTATGAAAGAATTAAGAATAATTTGGAGGGTCTTGAAAGAGTCTGGAAGACTATGGGAGTGTATAGAATTTTCTGAAGAATTTTAACAAATTTCAAATAAGTTTCGAAGATTTTGTAGGATTTTATGAAATTTTGGGAGTCTTTTAGATTTTAAAGTATCCTTAATGATTTTGGAAAAACACAAAAAACTTTAGTCTTAAAAAATTGGAAATTTTTGAAATTATAGAAAATTTCAGAAGACGTTAAAAGAGTTTCTGAACGGCATAAGTTTCTATTTCTCATAAATTCTTGGATCTTTCACTTCTGCTCAATTCCGAAATGGTTCAATTATTTTTTAATATTACTCGGCTCTCTTGGCTCTTGAAGACAATCTTGAATTTTACTAATCTTTTTCAACTCCAAGAAAAATAATATGAAATACAAAATATATTTAATCAAAACACCTGACTGTGAAAAAGACTGAAATTTTCAATTCTGAAATATTCTTAAATAAAGGAAAATCCTTTTAGATCAATAATGAAAGGATAAACTTCTTTCATATTTTGAGTCCAGGTTTAATTAAAATTTTTAAAAATGAAAGCAGCAGCTTTGTGGAAAAGCTTGAAAATATGTAGTTGTGATTCTAGATTCTAGAATATTATGAAATAAATGGTCTTTTTGGAGCAGAGATGAAAGGGCAAAATTTCTTTATCTTTTGAGTCTAGGTTTTGTCGAGATCTTCAATTTCCTGGGCGCCTGTAGATTGTCTGCCGTTGTCGAAACGTGAAAAGGTCGATTGGAAAGCAACCCACAACTTAGGCACTACCACTATCTATGCATTCAGTTCTGAGAGACGGTGTGACTGAAGCCTCGAGCACACTAGTATTCGAAATCACACAAACAGGAATACACAGATTTTCCGGATGAAAAACGTGTAGCACGGAAGTGTGACCGGGGTCGTGCATAAAAGGGTGTAGCTATAGTTCAGCTACGAATCCAAAGATCGAGGTCAGGAATACTCCCATACCAAAGGTCACCCCGATAACTGCAAACTAGCTTGGAAACTTTATGCAAATTTATTTTTTAGCACCAGACAAATAAGCAAATACAAAAGTCTTACTTTGCCTTTGGGAGAAAATAGATATCCAAAGAAAAAAAATTTAAAGCCATCCTTTATCTGTATCCTTAGTCTAAAATCTCTAGGATTTATTTTTTTCCAATCAATGTTTTATCTTTGCAAAGAATCCAGATATCAATTTACTTTTATCCCTTTCACTTTCCCAAAAAATCAAGACTGAAGATTTTTTTATCAGTACCAGAGCCAGACTTCTATTGAGAAAATTGTAGTATAAATATCTTTCCAGAAGGAAATTTGTCTCCCCTTGTGCACTTGGATAAACGGATGAGAAAAAGTTTCATTACGTTTCCGTTGAATATTTATTTTATCTAAGATGGAGTCTTATTGTCTGTGCACTGAATTCATAGATGTATTTTATCGCTTTCTGCAGAAGATGAGGACGTTCCCCCTGGTTTTGTCGATCCTTCGTAGATGTAAACATCTACCCTCGACGTCTTATTATTTTCACAGACAAACATGTTTTGATTTGTAGAGCCTGCTCCAAAATTTCAATTTTCTTCAGGAAGCTCTTTTTTTCGAAAATCGAAAACAATTTTCAAATATCTTCTAGAGCTTCTGGGATAATTCTGAAAAGTTTTTAAATCAAGTTCATCAAAACAGTCACTCCAATTTGTATTTCAAAATTAGAGGAACTTTTTTTTTACTAAGTGACGAAACTGGGTCGCCAGAAAAGTATCAACCATTGCTGTTGGAATAATTTTGCGAGGTCGAAATTTCCTGAAATAAATGCAAGAAAAAAGAAGCTAACGAGGTTGTGCCTGCGACTCGATAAAAGTTTCGGCTGACTTGTTACAAGTAGATTTACAAGTAAGCTTACTTGCTTACTTATATCGATTTCTGTTTGCAGAGATCGACTAACACGAAGATCGGATATGAGTCTACTTACAACAAGTTTCCCAACTTTGGCATGAACCCATTAAATGCTTTAATGTTTTGCAAAAAAAAATATTCTGCTCAGAGCGTAACAATACCCAGAGAATAAAAAAAAAGCAGTAAAACAGAAGTAGGAAATTTTTTCCAAGCCAATAAAAGGGACTTTGATTAAACTTCCTCGACTTACCTCTTGCAGAGGTTTGTATTTCACGTAATTAAACCTGTCGCCATGTTCGATGGAACTCAGAAGAGGGCAACAATCAAAACAACAGGAAAAAAATTTCATTTGCAAAGTTCGCGAGAACCGTGAGAAAACTTCTTGGCACAGACAGACAACTTTCGGTCTGTTGGTGTGCATTCGTAGAATTCGACTAATAGGAACTCAAAAAGAAGATCACGTTTAAGATGCGCGCGAAAATTGTCCGAGGCTGCCAATAATTATTTTTACCCAGGCGACATTGACTTTGTAGTGGCTAAAGTTTAAATTGCACCAGACATATTTTTGACCTGACTGCACGTTGGCCCACGTGGTCTTCAAATTCATTGTTGTCAAACAAACTATATCCAACAGAAAACTTTAATTTCACCTAAACATTTGGTAAATTATTAGGGTATAAATAATTAAGTAGTTAATTCAGAAGATCTGGAGCTCTCTTAACTTGATCTGACCAGGCTGACTAATTGGTAGGCTGATTGATGGCTTTTAGAATCAGATATGAGTGCCAGTAAGCACTAGACTTATGTCATCAAAATGCGAATCAAAATGTAAGACTTATCCAATAATCCAGCGTGTCATGATCACTCATTGGGGAATGGATTAGCATGCTTGGAATATTGAAGCCTGTTGCCGACATTTTGGTTAAGTGGTTCTGTACCCAGACTAATAGAATTAGACGGATGTCACGGTCACCAAAGGAACTTCGATGTCAGCTTGTCGAATTCCTAGCCTCAGTCGAGAATTTGTAAATTGCAAAAAAAGTGGTCTCAAAAATTTTCAAAATGCTGTGATTTTTGGAATTTTTATTCAAAATGGCTGGCTAACGAACTTGACCTTCATTTTAGGACAC
>JBAGKK010000205.1:1078716-1101071 GCA_037177015.1 Euceroptres primus
ATTATATATATATATCTTCAAAAAAGGAAAATCGTCGAAACAGCTTGACAGGTTTCTTAGAAACAAACATTATCTTTCGGAAAGGCTCGAGATGTTAATGCAAAGAAAATCACAAGGAACAGAAACGACCAGTTAATAAATTACATAGATCCTCTCCAAAAAGGCGACGAAAAGAAAAGGGCCCTTTTCTCTTAAAGAAATTTCGAATGCTGGCACGTAAATATGGTTACAAGAATAATTAGAGGCATCTATACCTTACTTTCTGTTCCACTCGTAACATTTACTGTGGTGGATTATTGTTTGCTTACAGCCTGGCCACTAGCTGCAGTTGTCGTCGTCTGTCCACTTTGTTGATTCTGGCCCCAATACTGATTGTAATACTGTTGTTGGTTCCAACTGTTCCAATTTCCATTGCCGTAATTTGACTGGCTATAGCCAGATTGGCCGTAGCTTCCCTGTCCGTAGCCTTTCCAATTGCCTCCCCAAGGTTGCTGGCCACCGCCACCGCCCCAGCCACCTTGCTGATTCCAGCCTGGCTGCTGTGCTGCAGACCAACTTCCTTGTTGACCTCCTCCCCAACTTCCAGTTCCTTGTGAACCTTGGTAACTGTAGAAACAGTAAAAATTAAAATTATTTTAAAGATTAGACGTTGTGATGATAGTCAAATTTTCTAGAAGTACGTACCCAACTTGGCCCCAACCTCCTGGACGTGACGAAGATCGGTTTCTATCATTCGAAGACCGCCTATCACTACCTCTTCTATCGGATCCTCCGCGGTGTGATGGTACCAAACCGCCAGGACCTCCTCTTCCTCTCCAGGTATTCGGACCACCGTACCGCATGTGACCTCCACGTTGATTTCTATCTCTCCATCCTCCGCCAGAACTACCACCACCTCGCCAAGATGAATTGCGATTTCTATCTGGATCTAAAAGGAACATTTTAGTAGAAAATAATTTTTGTCAAATCAATAGAAGTATTTTTGTTCATTTAATCTTGACCGTGTTTATTCGTCCAGCTTTTTTGGACGAATATCCCAATCGAAGCAAATTGGCTATTTTTCCAGCTTTTTTTAATTTGGACTTTGTTTACTGCAATTATATATTTTTCTTCTTTGTTGCATTATAAAAAAGACCCACCCTCCTACACAGAGAGGGAGGAGTGTCTTCGTCTCGTTTTAATTCCCACTCTCCCTTTAATAGTGGTACGAATAGACACTCCAATAAGCAAAAGGAGTACACTCATCGCAGGATTTCAGGCCCTTGGATTTCAGGCCGGCTTCATGGTCGTTCACGTTTCACTGATTCTGTCTCCTCCCCCCTAAGCGTCCCTTGACGGGCGACACTGAAGGCCATCGCTCCAACAGTCAGGGCCGCCAGAAGTTGTTTACATCGCGACTCTCTGCGCATTTACTTTTGCACGTTCAGAGACTATATTCGCGGTCCTAAATGTTGACATAAGACTGCTCACTCGTCGCTTTAAATCCGGTTCAAACTGGAGTTTAATAGGATTAGATTTTGGACCGTCTACCTTCGAGCCTGGCCCATAATCCAGCGATGAGTGTAGACATTACATCGACGCCTTTATTCAATACGAGTCTATTTGATGGCTGCGCTGTGTGAGTCTATCTCCGTTAAGCGCCGTGTAAGAGACTATCTACTGTACATAAGCATAGTAGCTAGTCTCTTACACGGCACTAAACGCAGCACTGCCAGAAAAAAGACTTATATTGAATGGAGGCGTCAACATATATGTATAATTAGCCTAATCGCCCAAAAAAAGCTGGACGAATAGCCGCTTCACTTCAGTTGGGCTATTTGTTCAAGAAATCTGAATGAATAATAGCCGCTTGATTGATCTAGTTGACCAAAAAAGCTGGACGAATAGATATTTCATTTAATCTTACGGAAGAAAATACGAAAATTTAAAATTATAGAGCGCAAGGCAGGAGAACGGCTTGATTGAAAAATAGATACTTACAACCTGATCGTCGATTATCTCGGTCCCGACCGTCTCGACTGTTCCTTCCCTCCCGGTGATCAGCCTTTTCGAAACGAGAACGTTTTTTTTCTTGCTGTTGACCGAAACCAGCCTCTTTTGCCTCTTTGTTGTACTTTTCGATCAAATTTTTGGCGTCCTCTTCGGCAAGTTCGACGTATTCAACTGCGTTGAAAGAATCTCCAACAATCGGGGCCGTAAAATTAGCTGCAAATTACAAAGAATTGTCCTGTTATTTATCATTCTTCACATTAGGGTGGTAACTGATCTGACTATTTCAAATTCTCGACCTTTACCGATTTCCAGGTCAAGTCACCCCCTTATTTTAATTGTTAATCAACATCTCTTGTAAATATTTCCTTAATTAAAAACAATATACCTTTCATTTCCTGAATTGAATTGTCACCGCATTTTGACTCCACATATTCAGGTTTGGTCGCGCGAATTTCAAATTCTTCTTCTGAAGGTACGACGACTATTGCTTTCCGTTGGAATCCGTGAAAATGTCGCATTTTACGCTTCTGTGCAGTTGGATACACGTTATTCTGTAAATAAGAGTCAATCGATATAAGTGGAAAAATAAGATATAAAATGACACAATAAATTTACGAGAATATATTTGAAATAATTCAAAATATTTACAATGTATTTTAATTTATATCTCTCTGTATATAAAGAAAAACGTTTGTCTATTCCCTGAAAACTCCAGAATGTGTACATAAAATAGTTACACAAAAGAAGTACTAACTTGATCGAGAATGTAATTGCGTCTCCTTCTGGCTGCAATGTCAAGTAATTTGGTCAAAGCGCGTGAGCATTTGTCAATGAGAATTTCCCACTTTCCTTGATGATTCGTTTTACGTGGAAGACCCATTATCTAAACAGAAATAATCATAAAATAAATAATTTTCCGTAAAATCCTTTCTGAAATAAACTTACTTTCATTTTTTCAATCAAAGTATTTGTTCCCAGGATGTTGTACATTTTGTCAGGATGTTCGGCAGCATATTTCAAGGACCAGTGTGTCTTTCCAGCTCCTGGTAGACCGCAGAGCATCAACATTTCACAGTCTTCCTTCTTCTCAGGCCTCTGAGGCCCAAGAACACGATCATTTAGGTCTACCTTCCCAGTATAAACGTAATCTTCCAAAGTAGTTGCACTCCAAGGCTCGTCTTGTCCAAAGTTGCAGACGAAAGTACAATTCTTAGTCAATATGTGAGGGAACAAAGCTCGACCTCCGAGTTCCTCTTTAGGTACAGTAAATGCGGGACCTAGATTATTTCCGTTGACTGTGTAAGATATTTCTACATTGTCCGAACTCATGTCAAGGTAACAGCCCACAACATCATCTTTGCCGAAGCTCTGTCCGTAATCAGAGAACTCATTATTGGTGGATTTCTTTCCAGTTCCATCAAAACCGTAACTCAAAGGCTCTTCTCCAAGCTGCATCGACGTTCCGATCACGGACCAACCAGCTCTAAGTAAGTGAGGATTTTCTTCGTCTTTTAAAGTAATGTGGCAATTTTCCGTAATTTTGACTTCGTAGAAGACTTTTCCGGTTTTGAAACCGTAGGTTGCTCTCGCTCCAGCCCAAACGTAACCGAAACCGTCACTGTGCATGGGCGTTGCAGAGAAGAAGCCTTCTTTCTTGATGACCAAATTCAAATCTGAATCGTACCAAGATAAAACTACTGAACTTTGGTCCAATTCGGGTTCTTCCTCGGGTTTTGGTGCAGATGGAGCCTTTGCCAATTCCTCTTCAGGACTCGGCGATCGTTTGCGTTTCCGAACTGATTTGGCTTCCACCATTTCCTCGCCTTTTCTGTCTTCTCCCTTTGACTTTGTATCTTCGTCCTGTTCTTTAAGATCCTCCTTGAACTCCATTTCGTGGTCGTATTTGTCCGAACTATCCATTTCCTCTTCGCCATCGGGCTTCGCAACATTTTCCTCTTTCATCTCTTCTTCGCTTGTAATAAGATGTGCGTAACATCCCAGGTCTTCCTCCTCTTGCTTCATCTCCTCGTCCTGTGTACATTCTGTAGGTTTTTCAGGGACGTTACCTGACTGAACTTCATGCAAAGACTTTGCAGGACTTTGGAGAGGTTCTTGTGAGGACTTGACAGTTTTCTCAATAGATGTTACAGGACTTGTTTGAGGTTCTTTTACAGGCTTAACAGGACTTGTTCGCTGCTCCTCTTTCGCAGGACTTGCAAGGGTGGGTTTTACAGGACTAATATGAGCTTCTTGAGAGGGTTTTGCAGGACTCGAATGCGGTTGCTTAGCAGGACTCTGTTGAGTTCCTTGTGGAGATTTAGCAGGGCTAGCTTGAGCTGCTGGAGTAGGTTTAGCTGGACTCTGTTGGGCTGCATGCGCAGGTTTAGCTGGACTCTGTACAGCTACTTGCGCAAGTTTTGCAGGACTTTGCTGAACTGCTGGCACAGGTTTAGCAGGACTTTGTTGAGCCGCTTGCACAGGTTTAGCAGGACTTTTTTGAGACACTTGTGCAAGTTTAGCAGGACTCGCTTGAGTTGCTGGCGCAGGTTTAGCAGGACTTTGTTGAGCTGCTTGTGCAGGTTTAGCAGGACTCTGTTGAGCTGCTTGCGCAGATTTCATTGGACTTTCAGCTGTTGGCACAGGTTTTGCTGGACTCTCAGTTGTTAGGGCAAGTTTTACAGGACTCACTTGTCGTTCTTGCCCAACTTTTACGGGACTCACGTATCCTTCCTGTTTGACAGGGCTCTCATGAGATTTTTCGGCGACTTTTTCTGCAACAGCAGGTTCTGGAGGTTCTTCCTGCTTTCTTTGGGGTTTCTTCGGAGATGCGTGCACCTCCTTTGCCTTTTCAGAGGAACTCTTTTGTCGAGAAGCATCCTCTGCAGGTGTTTCGATTATCGTTGGTAATTCCACGACTGGTGATTTGACTGGGGTTTTTTTCTCAGGAGTTACAGCTCTTGCTGAAGCTCTAGTCGCTCCTCTAGCTGGCGTTCTTGTCACAGGTACTTCTTGCGGTTCTTGAGATTGTTCCTGATTCCTTGTGCTTCGAACTGGCCGAGCAGGTGTTTTCGCGAGTTTTGGAGTTTCTGGCGATTTCTCGCGGTCATTTTCTGATTCTGGACTCGATGCGCCTTGCTCATTTGGTTCTGAAAAAGAATTCTACTGTCAGCCATTCTATCAATCTAACATCATAATTGGAATACCTAATAACTATACACTACCATTCGTAAGTATCAGACCACTTGCTTTTCCTGAGATGCATAAATTCTCCTAATTTATATGTATGATCTACTAGATAACACTTTTTTTTGCAATATAGCACGAAAATTATCGAAATTCTGCACCAGGTAAGCTCATGGTGAAACAATTTTGCCAATTCTGTAAGAAGATATTGTGACAACACTGGAATTTTTTAGTTTTTCAAAAATTTGAATAACTAATTTTGTATGAATATTTATGATTCATACACCATTAGAGGAAAAATATCGAGAACTCGAAAAATGTTGCATGTGCAAAAAATAACATAGCAACCGTTGCTAAGGGTTGTTATTGAGCGAAATGGGGGAATGAAGAGAGTAAGGGCGTAAAGGGGAGGATGGTAAATATACCACTACAGGAAAAATATTGAGAACCCGAAGAACGTTGTATGTGCTGAAAATAACAATGCCATAGAATTGGAAGAAGTGAGGCTACGAAACCCTTCCCTGTAGACGCGTGTCGCCTACTTGGACTCATTTTAAAAAATTCTTGTACACATTTAAAAGATTCAAGGAATTTTCTAAATGTATGAGGAGAACTGTCCAATTTTTCCCCTAGATTCTGCGAAAGGCTGCACATATCTAAAAAAATTATAAAATTTTAATTAAAGTGTGTTCTCAAAACATTAAATTTAAAAAATTAAGATGTTAATACCGCCGTCTAAAGTAAAAAGATACATAAGTGACATTGTCGATTAGGTCGACTTTTCCATTGCTAGGTTTAAGAGAATAACCCTAAACCACAAAGTCACTTACGATTCTTTTTACTTTGGACGGCAGAATAATACTATTTATTTTCGAGATTTTATTTAAAATATAATACGTATTAATTTTTAATATTTTTTTTTAATAAATAATTATACACTTTTGAAATTTTATAGCTTTTTTGTACCAAGTTCAGCCTTTAGCAGAATCTGGGGAACAAATTGGACAGTTCTCCTCGCATGTTTACGAAATTCCTTGAAGATTTATCTCTTAAATGAGCCCAGGAACAATTAAAAATGTTAATAATTTCAAAAGTTATTCAACATTTTTTTTAAATCGAAAATTCAACTATTTTCACTATATTTTCTTACAGGATGGGCTTATTTGATGCATAATTTCGACAGCCTTTATGCTCTTAGGCGGAAAAAATTATAAAATTATTATAGAAACCACAACTCGAAAATGCAGCTTCTGTTATTTATGTATTATGGAAGGACGAAATTTCTTGAAATAACGTTTACAGTGCATATACAATGAGCAAATTCGAAAATTCGATAAAAATGAAAATTCGGGAATCCAAAAATTGGGGAAAATATACATTCGGGAAATGGAAAATTCAGTAAAATGCAAATTCGGGAATCTAAAAATTCGGTTATCTGCAACTTTGTTTCCCGTGTGGTAATCATCTACAGATTTCGACATTACCAACGAAGTCTTCGCAAATTACCGGCGGGTAATGAAATCGACTGTAAATATCTTACCGGCAGTATGTCCTGCAAAATTTATAATTTTATATTTATATTTATTTATATTAATTTTCGTCACTAGACGAAATATTAAATTAGAAAAACATAAATGAAACGTATAATCCAGACCATACATTTTTTAACAAATTCAGTAGCTCTAATTAATACAATGAATCTCAAGATTTTATCTTTCAAGAATATATGTAAAGTGAAAATCATTCTCTTATCTTTCAAATACATAAATTGTACATTATTTTTCTAAAAATCTGACAAAAAATGTGTGCTGGTTCGAAAGGCCAGACAAAATTTGTCATCTTTGACGTCTTTTAGATTTATTTGGCAATCTTGCATTACTTTAGCAACAGATTAAATGCTCTATAAAGTAATATAATGCATGGAGATAAATATTAGGCTTTAAAATTCAGACATTCTGATCATACCTGATTCAATAAAAAGGAAATGAATTAAGTCAAACACAAATGAACCTCTAAATTATGACAGATCCGTGGGGAATGCCGCATAAGTTCATTTAAATGTGTTAACCGACTAAATTTCAAAATCAATATTTGAAAAAAAATACATTTGTCCCACGAACAAGGTCAGGTGGGTCTTATGGCTCACCCTGTATAACATCGTTTCAAAACAGTGTTAACATGGCAAGCCACGAAGCTTGAGAAAAAGCACAATCATCTACCGACTGAAAGGGGAAAGCTCAATCGCCCTTTACAAGCGCCTTCAGCAATGAGCCCTAAACACGCGGAAAAATTGGTGAGATGTTTATCGGTCTATAAAAAAAACTCACCATTACCAGACTCTTCGTCTAGCGCCTGACGAAGCCGCTCGACGAGGACCGCCTTGTTTCCCTTTGTATCCAGCCCTCGTTTCGAAAGCTCAGCACGCAATTCAACGACTTTTAACTTTGCGGGATCCATCGTTTGTGATTTCATACAATTTCTAGACACACACGCACTCTTTTCCGATTAAAATGCTTATAAAATGCTCACACACGCGCCACTGACCCGCGCTGCATATACAATATGGCGGTACAACAAAGTACGTACTACACACACTGCAAACACAACGCGTTACGTTACGTATTACTAAAGTCCGCTTGTGATTGGTCAACACTTTCCACTTTAGGTTGATCGTTTTCACGATTGGCTAATGAATCGGGACATGAATCATCCCGCGCAAATCGCCGTCATACTTATAGTATTTGATTGGTCCGTTGAGGGCGGGTTTTTCACTTATTGGTCAAGCTCTCAAGCTTTCAAATTTTATTGGTACATTCTGCTGTACTCTTTTTTGTATTGAAGAAAATTTATTTTAATAATTAACCAATTAAATGTTTGATTATGAATGAGTAAAAAGCCTCGTTTGTTGAAAATTAAGAGAGTAGGTACTTGTGATTTAAATAAATAATAAGATAATTTAATAAAAACCATAGTAAATTTAAATTTTATTATGATTAAATTTTCGTATTAATATTTCTAAAGTTTGAAATACAAATTGGTAATTACAAAATTTTAGCTTTAAAATATAATTGAAAAATTTCTTATTAAATAAGAGTTTTTTTATACCTTTTTTTATTAAATTATCAAAAAATATTGCACTGAAAATTATTTATTTTAAGAAAATTTTTGAACCAAGTGTCAAAGTCTTCTATCAACCAAACTGATAGATTTTTAAGTAATTTTTTCTTTTACTGTTACTGGTTACACTACGCACTATAGCAATATACAATCACAGTGGCAAATGAGTATTTCTTTTTCCCTTTCTTGATGTCTCCATCATCACACTAGTGTCCACATCCTTATAAAAATTCGGATTGATCTTTAAGTAAATGACACCATCTCTGAATAAACTCAGCTCAGGACTTTTGGAGTGTCGGGGCGATGATGTACACTAACACACTGAAACATTTACTAGTGTCCTGATGTCGATGGGGTCAGTGACGCACGCACGAAGTGGCAGGCGCGGTGTGTTTTTGCATTTTTGACGATAATATGTGAATTTCGCGAAAGCTGACGATCCGCAGTCGGGCGCTCTGCAACAGAGTGACTGTTTTTTCGGTAAATGCTTTCTTCCTGATTGCCTAGTCATTAAGTCACCGAAACTACGAGTGATCTGGGAATTACGAACCAACACCATCGGTCAAACGCCATTTTGTGACCACGCATTCAGACATAAACACCAAACTTTCTAATTCTGTTGATATCCATGCGCGATGTGTCTGGCAAAGCCAGCCAACATCTTTTTACTGCTTTTTATTACTGTGCCCTCAAAACCAATTCAAGACAAAAGGGAAACAGTCGAACACAGTTAACTGAGAGCCTTTTGGCGCCAAATTTTTCTGATGTAAAGCACATCTGCTGTCTGCCTATGTAAAGAAACAGCTGTCTATCAGACATCAATGAATGTATTTTGACCATTTTGACGAATGTTTGTTAGTGTAGAGTTTTGATTAAAAGTTTCATTTAGTGGACTCATGATTGGTCTGGAAAGTTCGTAATGGTGCGATTGGTACGTTAGTCGTCATGTGATCACTGTGAAAAGGTTTCTAATTAGGCGCAAGTGTTTTTGCATGTTTTGGGCTTCAAGCCAAGGTCCGAATTCTCACAGCTCAAAATCACCTTACACGGTAAACTTGAATATTTTTAATGATTATAGTATAAAGTTTGACACTTGAATACAAGTGTCATATACGAGAAGAGATTTCAAAATAGTTCCCCATGCTACGTATTGTACAGTTTTGACGAAAAAAAAATTGTTTGACATTTCACAAGCAAACGAATTTTATAGATACTTGTTTCACCATTCTTGTCATGTCAATTTTATCTTCAAATCTCACTGTTTTTGTTTTAGCAGACGAACCAACAATCTCAACATTTGAAGGTGAATGTTAAACAATCGCGTGTAGTTTTGGAAATCAAATGAAAAATTTCATGACATTCATATTTTAGTCATGAAAAGTGCCAATTAATGATTTTATATTTTAAAGATAAAGAATAGCAGTAAACTATATTTTTTTAAGGTCTAATTTTAAACCCAATACCAACAAGACTCGAAATTTTTTTCCGGATAAAAATATATCTGATATTCTTGAAGTTTTTGCTTTATAATAAACATTTCATTAATTGCAGTATATTTTTTCCCCCTTGGTTATTTTTGCTTAGTCTGTTCACAAAATTGAACAAATGGAATTAATTTACACAATGAAATTCGTGATAATTTAGATACTGTCGTTTCTCCACAAAGAACGGAATTATACTAATTACAAGTATTAAAAATATTTTTTTAATAATTAAACGAAGTTAAAATTGTCTGTGCAGACCTGTTGGATGACAGAAAAGCGGAAAAATGTCAGGTGATTCCGGGTGGAATGCTGTTATCCACCATCCTTCAGAGCTGGAGTTGCCGAACTGGAATTGGGATGAAAATGACGGAGAAGCCGAAAGGGAATTACCCTCTACTGTCGATATGGACGCGATAAAAAGCGGAGGAAGTTGGAATCCAGCTACTGGTCCCAATGGTATAATTTCTATTTGAAATTTTTAATTCCCTCTAAATATCGATCACAAAACTGCCAAAGAAAATTAAGCATCAAACACTCTAGCAGTTATTAAAACCTAAAACTTCGAATTTGCAATTCTTAGAGCACCAAGGAAATAGTATTGAACCCTCCAACTCATTAATTCAAATTCTATTCAAATATCACATTCATTAAAAAGCAGTGAACTCTGTTGTGAATACTTTTTATTCATCGAGTACTGATTTATTTAGGAGCTGATTCTGTGGATTCGGAAGATGACTCCGAATCTGAAGAGGATAGTTCTGGAGGGACCGAAGGCAGCTGTTCATATTCAGATTCAAATACTGAATCTGATGATGAAAGCAGCGGGGAAGAAGATGATACAGAATCTAATTCCGATGGTACTTCCAAGCAAAGCGAACAAACATTTTCAATTCGTGAAACAAATTTCGAACAGGTAACATTAAACAGAATAATTTCTGTATACTAAACAAGAATAATAATGCAACACAATCTCATATAATTTCGCTAAGTTTTAAGGCCTTATAGATCAGAGAATTTTTATTTTTCTGTCAAAAATAAACATACGTACAATTATTTTGCAAGAGTCATTCGTATAAAAGTTGTAATATAGTATGCGAAAAAGTTGTAAAAATTTAACTGCATTTACGTTTATAAGCAGTGTACATATGCAATGATTATAGGGAGCTCTAAAACTTAAGATCGCTATGAAGGCAACAAAGAAAGAAGATGTAGATAAAACAAAGTGCGATAGAACCAGACGAAATCAATCTAGAAGAACTAAGACTCCTAGTCGCGTTGCTAAGGTAACTGAATATTATTTTTATACTTTGTAAAATTATTACAAATTATTATTATTTTAAGATTCTATAAGACAGTTGGGAGTTATTATTTGTATTTACATTTTTATGATTATTAACATTGGCAAAACGTTAGCTCACGCTTCGTTTATTTCCATTTGATATTGTTTTCTCTTTCGGAAATTCAAAGTCGAAATATAAAACCTTCAATGCCTCAAGCTAATGAGAAAACAAATGCAAATTTAGTCTCGTGATCAATCTAAGGACACCTGCAAGCGTACAAATCCTACAATTTAAATAATTAATCATTCTTATAAATTATTTAAACCCAGGCTTCAGGGGGTAGCACTGACGATTCGGATTCGTCAACTAGTCCAGTGCCACAGTTCACGCAGCCACAACCACAGCCTCAACCATCTCAGCTTCAACAACCACAGCAGCAGCCGCAACAACCACAGCAACCTTTGCAAGAAATAAATCAAGAAGATTTGGCCGCAATTTTACCAGACCAGGAACACGAAGATGCTCCTTTCGATGGTTTCGAAGACTCTGAAAGTGGTCGCTTAGTCTCCAAAGCAATCGAGCGAATGTCGCTTGGAGCTGATTCTGATTCAGGTGAAAATACCGATCAAAATCCCGTACCTGTTTATAGTTCTACGTTACTGCAGCAATTCGTAGAGAAAACGGCTTTGCTCTCTGAACCCAGAAAAAGGAGGAACAAATTAGTGAAGAAACTGAATGATCCGGAGTATGCCTGCGTATCGAACGTTTCTCCTGACTCTGGTATTCAATCTGTAGATAACAGTCCCTTACATTTAGCTGTAAGTCCAGTGAGTCCTCAGGCACCTTCACAATCTCCGGTTCAAGTTGCATCAAAACCAGCTGTGAATGTCGACAGGGTGTTGTACCCACCAAAACGAAAGCCTGGCAGGCCTGCTAAGTCGGTTTCTTCGCAACCCAGAGGACCAGGGAGGCCGAAATTGAAACCAGAAATCGCCGCAAAGATTGAGAAAATTGAGAAAAGTTCGAATGAGACTCAGGAAAAATCTTTGATGGAAAGTCCTGGCGCGAAAAAGCCCGCGCAGTGCAAGTCGACTCCCGTTCCAGAACCGAAGGAGAGTCTTTGCAACAGGAAGTCAAAGAACAAAAAGTCTTGTCCGAAAAAGGAGACTGAAGAGGCAAAATCTCCGCTGCCGAAGAAGCATTCTGAGAGTGAGAAAGTCTTGCCTACGCGAAAAAAGTGCCTAAGTAAGCCTAGCGCTGAAAAGCGAGCAAAGGAAACAGAGCAAAGCAGTGAACAAAAGGAGAAAAGTGATAAGAGGATGAGGAGAGATAAGCATGTATCGAGGAAAGAAACTGCAGAACTCAGTTGCGAAAAGCAGGAGAAAACTGTTTTAAATCGAGTTCCAAGCGAGGAAAAGTTGCCGATCAATAATAAAAAGAGTACAAAAGAAAATAGAGTTGATTTGACGACATCGAATAAAAAACAGAACTCGGTGAAGAAGGCAGTGCCTACAATGTCAAGGAGAGTTCTAAAGGAAAATAAAAGTAATAAAAAGACTTTGGCGAATTTGGAAACTAACGTTGCTGTGCAAACGGTGATTTCTTTGCCTGTAACCATTCCTTTGACAGCGGAAACTATGGAACTTGGTGGGAAATGTGAAAAGCCTGATGTAAAAAATCATGCATCACATCATCATAAGCATCGACATCACAAGCATTGTCGGAAGCTTGTATTACCACCTAAAACTCCAGTACGAGTTGATCCCTTCATAGTGCAGGAATTGGAGAATTTGATTGAGGAGTTTGCCAAATCCTGCACTTTAGGAAGAAACAACATTGCTTCCAATCATTCCGAATTGCCGCAGATCTTTCGGGTCAAGAAAATCACCAAGAAGAGGAAAGGAAGCGAAGTTAACTCGGGAGAAGATCAAAAATTGAAGAGGCGGCCGAAAAAAGAAAAAGTGCCATCGAACGCGGATTCCAAGAGTAGCACAAACGCAAGTTCGAATTCGAGTTCTAACGAGCAGAGACTACCGCTGAAAAAGCGGCATTATCACGTTTCTAGTCCACACAGCTCGCAAAGTTCCGGAGGCAGTTGCACTGAGACTGTTAACAATGATGCTAATTCTACCGAAAGTCATATTGAAGAAGCTATCGAGGCTACAATAACCAGGTATGGAGGAGACTCCATGAATGCAACGCAACGAGAAAAAGTTCCAGTCACACCAAAAAAGAGGCACCGAGATGCGGAAGAACAGCCATTGGAGAAAACTAACAGCGAGAACAACGACGCAACGATTGAGAAACCTTTAAGTGCACCGGAAATAAATCCAAGGAGGAAAAAGAAGATCGTGAAAGATTTAAGAGTAACGGTGACAAAATTGGCACCTGACACTCAACCTGAAAAAGCAGAGAAGTTGGACAAAAGTTCCTGCGAAAGGAGCGTTAAAAGTAATTCCGATAAGACTGGAAAGGCTGAAAAATCAGTTCCAGAGAAAAATTCGAAGTCTCAAGAAAAGCAAGAAGTTCCGAAACCAAGTGTAGAAGTTAATAAGGTAGAGTCTATTAAGAAAAGTGATGCTCCAGCGCAGGAAAAAGTTACAAGGAACGATTCAAGTTTAACGACGAATTCTGTGAAGTCTGGACCTACAATTGTGTTAAAGAAGAAGGTTCGTAGGAGGAAAGCTATTAATAGAACAGGTTTTCCAACTTTAAAGAAGAAGAAGAAAAAGATTATTGTAGAAACGACAATTTTAAGGCAGCCTGATATTGTTCAAACACCGGATGAATCCTGTGAGACCTTGGAAGAAAAGTGCCTCGCAAAAAAAGCAGCAGAAGACGCTCAATCCAACGCTGGAGAATCCTCAAGTAAAGAACCTTTCTGCGACAATACCGATGCAAAAACTTCCGACAGTGCAGATACTCCGATTCGCGAATTTTCCCGACATTGTTTTTTAGACGAAGATTCTTGCCCTGCAACATTGTCCCTCTCCAAAGATTCGCTCGAGTGCGATGGAAGCAAACCGTGTGATAAGTCGTGCCCAGTGAAATTCGAAAAAGTTCAAGACTCGAGGATTTACGACGAGAATGCGACACTGGAGGAATCTTTGGAAAGGTACAATCTGAGTCAAAGAGTTGCTGAACTGAATGAAGAAAATCTGAGGAAACTGGAACGCAGCAGTTCTAGAGAGACTGTGAAACATGAGTTGTCCTGTAATAATAATTATAATCATAAGAGACGAAGGGGTTCTGCGAGTCCTTGCAATTTGACGATTAGAAATATAAAGCGATTGAAGAATGCTGGATATGATACAGAAAGTGATGCTGTCCCGAGTAGTGATTTGGCTAGTGATGATCACGATTTTGGAAAGCAAGGCGGTTCAGTTCGAGGGAAGAGGAAGCAACCCAGATGGAAGAAGCGATATCTTCAAGCTGGCTTGTTTTCAGATTATTTCAAAGAAGATGAGCCGAGGAAAGTGAATAACGCGGATAATGGAAAAAACAAAATGGTTTATGATCCTGCGGAACATCCTCACGGTTTGTTACCTCCTCCCTATCACTGTGGAAAGTTTTTGAGACAGAGGAAGATTCCTTTTCAATTACCTTACGACTTGTGGTGGCTGCATACTCATTCGAGGTTGCCGGGAAGAGACCTGGTACCCTCTTGGAATTATAGGTATGATATTTTATAATTAAAAAAATTTTACCCTATTTTCCCTTCTTCCAGTCAAAAAGTAACACTTTTAATTGAAATGATTACATTTTCTAGATTGTTCCAAAATCTGCCTTCTTCCGAAAACTTTTTAAAAATATTCCAGAATCTTTTAAATCATCCATAATTGTATGGAATGTCCACTTCTGTCCGCTTGCTCCTCAATTTTAAGGTCTTTTAAAACTAAGGCTAGTTAATAAACACTATTTTTACTTTCAGGAAAATTAGATCAAACGTCTACTACGATGTAAAACCAACGACGTTGTACGAGTCTCAAGCTTGCGAATGCAAACCAGAAAGTGGTTGTGGTGACGAGTGTATAAATCGAATGGTCTTCAGTGAATGTTCGCCTCAATTTTGTCCTTGCGGTGAAAAATGCGAGAATCAAAAAATACAAAAGCACGACTGGTCCCCGGGCCTGCAAAGGTTCATGACCGATGTTAAAGGCTGGGGTGTTCGAACTCAAAAATCAATCAAGTCAGGAGAGTTTATCCTTGAGTACGTTGGGGAGGTTGTGTCTGAAAGAGAATTCAAATCCAGAATGGCTACCAGGTATGCAAATGATACACACCACTATTGCCTTCATTTAGACGGAGGACTCGTGATCGATGGTCACCGAATGGGAGGCGATGGACGATTTGTGAATCATTCTTGCGAACCCAACTGTGAAATGCAAAAGTGGAGCGTTCACGGATTACCTCGAATGGCACTGTTTGCATCCAGAAACATAGAGTCCGGAGAAGAGTTGACTTATGACTATAACTTTGCGCTTTTCAATCCCTCTGAAGGTCAACAATGCAGATGCGGTAGCGATGGTTGCAGAGGTGTCATTGGTGGAAAAAGCCAAAGAGTTCCGAGACCTGTAGCTGTCGTTCCTTCTCGAGTTGATTCTACGGAGAGGAGATCTGTAGGGAGACCTCGAAAGAATGTTCGAAAATCTAATGTCGTTCAGTCTTCAAATTCGAAAGGAATGTGCAAACCTCGCAGAATCGGAGAGTCGAATATTATGGCTACTCCTCTCATTAAACCTATGTCTCATCAGCAAAGATGTTTTGCTCAAGAACATCACTGCTTCCTCTTGCGAAATTTGGAGAAGGTCAAGCGACAAAAACTGCAAGTTAATCAAGTGCTGACCCAGCCTGGAAAAGTCAA
Source organism: Euceroptres primus (assembly GCA_037177015.1). Taxonomy (NCBI): domain Eukaryota; kingdom Metazoa; phylum Arthropoda; class Insecta; order Hymenoptera; family Figitidae; genus Euceroptres; species Euceroptres primus. The sequence continues at coordinate 1,094,637 of JBAGKK010000205.1, forward strand.
GTCGGTTGGTGGAGTTCAAACTGGAAAGGAGAAGAACGGAACTGATTCGAAGTCAACATCTGATGCGTTCTTATCTCAACTCTCGGCTTTGACAAACACCAACGCTCGAACGGTTCGAACCAGAAGATTGGCGCAAGCTCAAGACGATCCGGAAGTTCACAAGACTGCAAAGTTAGCCAAGGTAAAGTTTTTCTTAATTTTGAAATACAATTTAGATTTAAATTGTTTTAAAATGTCTTCATAAGTTTTGTAATTTCTCTTACAGGTTTTGAAGGATTTGTATTCCGTTGTGACTACGGCTAACGACGAAACCAACAAGCTCCTGTGCACACCATTCTTGACTTTACCATCGAAAAGAAAACTGCCAGAGTACTATGAGAAGATTCAAGATCCGATTGATCTCACTATAATAGATCAGTGTATCGGAAGTGGGCATTACAAAACTGCGGAACAGTTTGATCAGGATTTAATCAAACTCTTTGACAATAATGTTAGATTCTTTGGTCGAACGTCGGAGATTGGAATAGCGGCAGCGAGGTTAAGAAAACTTTACTTGGGAAAGAAAGCAGACTTTGTTTACGCTATAACGGAAGCAACTGGATTACCACCTTCTCAAGGTTTTCTGCCGCCTCAAGGCTCTACCGCTGGCGAAGAGGACGTCATTCGTTGCATATGTGGATTGCATAGGCAAGTAAAACTAAAAGAGAGACTTTTTATTTACTCTGTGATCTATTATAAAATAAAATTATTATTTTGCAGAGATGAGGGACTGATGATTCAATGCGAACGGTGTTTAGTTTGGCAGCATTGCGATTGCGTCAAGGCCGATACGAGTGCGGAATCATATTTATGTGAGCGTTGTCAACCTCGTACAGTAGATCTAGAAATCCCATTAGAGAGTGAAGAGGAAGAAGAGGGGAAAAAGCACTATATAACTCTTTTACGTGGTGATCTTCAATTGAGACAGGGAGACACGGTTTATGTTTTACGAGACACGCCCGAGAAACATACTTACAAAACGATTCAGAATCCTGATTACGAACAGATGGATATATTCCGAATTGAAAGGCTTTGGAAAAATACAAAGTAAGCAATAAATTTATTAATAGTGAATTTATTAACATTTGTCACATAACACGTCACATTTAATCATTAGATTATAAGATAAATTTTGTAGTTTTGCATTGCAAACTTGTAACAATCATTTCCTAATTTTCAGAGGTGAGAGATTTGTGTTTGGCCACCACTATTTGAGGCCTCATGAAACTTATCACGAACCGACACGCAAGTTTTTCGAAAACGAAGTCGTTTGTGCTCCGTTGTACGAAGCAGTTCCATGCGATTTGATAGCTGCTAGGTGCTGGGTTCTCGATCCTCATACGTACTGCAAAGGTAAAAATAAAGATCATACACTGAAACCTCTGTTGAATTCATCTCGAGAAGAGACTTCCAGGAATTTGTTTCTGGGAGATGAGTCTAAGGGGACGAGGAGAGCTAAGCTCGGAGCTCAGCGGTGTCGCGCAAGTAGCGTAGCAACAAAGTGCACAATAGTGATGCAGTAGTCTACGCGTTGAATTCCGCCCGCTCGCATCAGTTCGTTTTCAGTGTTTTGGTTATGCGTTATGTGTAATAATTCATAAATAATAACTAAATCAAACTTAACAATAAGATAAACGTTAAATTAAACTTATATTTAAAAAATATTTTTCACTCGTAACAAAAATCAAACAGAAATAGTTCACTCGGCCCTGACTTGTTTACGTTTAGAGATACCTCGATTTAGGCGAAGGCCATTCAGGCAACCCCCGAAACCCGTCATAAATCGAGGTTTTAGTGAATTACAATCGTTGTTGATTATTAAAAGAACCAAATGTTTTATTTTATGAAAAGGGAATTTATACTTTCATTTTTCGGATTTTTCTTTAAGGACGTCCTGTTTGTTCCACGCCCGAGCACACGTATGTCTGCGAATATCGAGTGGATCGAGCTGCTAGGTTGTTTACAAAAGTTGCAAGATCAAGACACCAAGTTTGCACAAAGCCCTATGCCTTCGAGACATTCCCTGAACGCATCAAGCATTACCGAACGTATCTGGTTAGTACTTCTAATACATCTTGAGGAAATCATAATTTTAACTTAATAAATGTTTCAGGAAATAGCAAGCTAACTAATAAATTATCTATTCTTTTGTAGCCTCACAGTCTCGATGGTGTTTCTGGTGGGAAGACATTTAAGGACAAGAAGAAAAGTGTTTGTCAAGAAATAGAACACAGTGGTCAAAAGACGGAAGCGCGAGATGTAAATCGAAATAGTAAAGACCAACCACAAACGCATAGGCCTTCCTCTGGAAAGGGAAGACGTCGCTCAGGCGACAATTTAACGGTGCCTACTATTATCGTATCCTACGCTCAGGTGAGTTTTTTAGAGTTCTTTTAAATTTTGGTTTGAAGAACCTTTGCGCATGGATCTGTACATTCAAAAATCTTTAATTCCACGATATTATTTTCAAATTTTTTAAGTATAAAATTAAGTTTCAATTTCACATTTCAATTTTTTGTGAGTCAATTAATTTTCAAAACCAATCAAATTAGAAATTTGAATTGAAATAGAAACATGTTTTTGCACAGCGAGAAGGGCAAAGGAAGAGACTGAATCGCATTCTGCTAAATCTCCTGCAGAGAATGCCAAATAAAAAAGATCCATTAGATTTATCCTTTCTTCTGGAACGAAACAGAAGAAATCGCAAAAGACCGGGTGGACTTAATCCGTGACACTGGGTAATGGCACAACGATAGTTACATACATGTCACAAGGAAGACATGAATTAATTATACAGTAAAACCTCTCGATAGTCCAAACTGGGGGGTATAAATGGACGGGATTCTATTGAGAGGTTCATCTATTGGCCAATAGGAAAACAGTTTTATGCATTTGTGTCGTTAGTGTACGCGTGCTTGAGATCAACAATTCTCAAAAGTAAACATTGCAAAACTGATGTAAATGGTAGAAATTTTAATAAGCAAAATAATTAATAATTTAATATGCAAAATAATACAGGCACACAAAAAAATAAAAGTGGCGTGTGCGATGAAGTAAACCACCATACCTACATGAGAAAATTAGCTTTTTTGGCCATTTATTAAAAACAATATAGGGTGCGAATCTGACTTTCTAGAAACTTCTAGTACGGTTCAAATTAAAGATTGAACCTTGTATTTAATCTTGAGCGGTGACAGGTTTTTGCTGCGCGCCCGCTCGCTCACCACTTTTAACACCCGAGCGGCGTGGTGAGCGAGTTCGCGCGCAGCAAAAACCTGTTACCGCTCAAGATAGGCGACGAAAATAATTTTTTCAATATAAGAAAGTCAGATTCGCACCCTATGTTGTTTCTAATAAATGGCCAAAAAGGCTAATTTTCTTTAAATCTTGACCTGATGGAGCAAATTTGACACCAGATTCTAATTCAGAGACCCCAAAAACATAAAGGTATGGTGGTCTAGTTCATCGCAAATGCCACTTTTATTTTCTTGTGTGACTGTGTAATTAATAAAAGATCTCAGAAACGTAAAATGTACAATAATTTTACGACTGAAATGCGCTAAGTATTTCAAAACGCATCAATTTAAGAAGCTGTTGAGCAGAATAAAAATATAACCTCGTAATGAACAATAATTGTCTATTTGAAATCAATGCGGATTAAAAAATGTAGCATCCAACGTAAATCCACGTAAAGTTAAGATTAAAGTTTTAAAAATTATATTTTTTGATAATTTTCCTGATCTGTCAACTGATGGCAAACATTACGCAAACTTAACCTCCAAATTTTCTACTTGAGAAGTGTAAAATATGTATTAACAAGCTTTGAGAATCACTGCATTTAGTTACACGAAACTCCACAAGGGGAGCCACGTTTTCGACTATTGCGAGTTGGACAATCGCGAGGTTTTACAGTATTTTAATTATAATTATAATTCGTTTAAGACATGTACATTGGGGGATTTTAAATCGTAAGGTTAATCGAGTTTTAATTGCAAAATACTTTATAATTCTACATTTAGGTATGAGAATACCGTTAATTAATCATAATCTTGGGCAAGGACCAGTGCATTTCGAGATTTTTATATTACCCTCCTCTCTCATTGCGTCACAATAAAATTGTGCGACTGTACAGCTAGAGGGGGAGGAGATAAAATACAATTTTATTTATTTATTTTTATTGTTTCTATATATTCTCAAGCTCTAGAGCGAATTTCGTGCACATCGGTTACTAATCTTGCCTCCGCCTTGTCTCAGCATTGGTCTTATTGTCTGAAGCTTTAATCGAAATCTTATTCGTCGAATTTAAAATAATTTTATTGCAATGGAGCGGTTGATACGAATTTGCATAATGAATCAATCGTGATAATTCGGATTTACAATTTTTATTATTTCGCATGCATTATTATATTTAAGGAAAAATTATTTAAAAATTTCTTAAGAGGCTTATTTTTGTAATCGAGTTTTTAATAGCGTTATTATTCTCAAGGAAATGTTTGTAATTAGACTTTGAAGTTTTATCTAAGAATGGAGGTTTTGGATGTTTGGAAAATATTATTTGCAAGAAATTAAGGAGTTTGCAGTTATAAGATTTTCGCAGATAATAGATATATAAAAATAATTATCTTATGACAGCGTTCTGTCTCGATAGTTTACTGAGTCTTCTGGATTGAATTAATTACAGAATTGCACAATAATTGCATTTTAAAAACTGTTTTCATTTAACTCTGAGGCTTCATCTACTACTTAATTCTTTAGTGTCCTAAAAATTGTATATTTTTTATTATTTAATATAATCATTTTTAAATGTTTAATTATAAATAATATTGTAAAAAAACTTTCAAAAATTGCGATAAATAAATTTTATATTCTGCCAGAAAGCTCTCTGATTTAAATTAAGACAAAGTTTGCACGGGAAACTAAATTTCTGTGAAATCTCAAAATTACCTATTAAAACAATTGCAAATTTAGTATATATACATTGCGTTTGAGAAATAAGTACATCATTGTGTTTGATAAAAAAAGGCCATATTGAAAAAGAAGTTGCAGCTGTAGACCGTACTTTAACATAATTTAGTACCATAAGTAAATAATCTAGTAAACAAATGCATGGTATGGATATTTAATTATGAAGAGAAGATTCGCGGCGAGAATCAAAGCATATAAAACTTATCTGATCCTGCATAATCTTTGAAACATATAATAATTTAAATGCACGTTAAGGCTAATTTCCAATTCGATATTGTGGCCCGGTTAAGCTGTGAAACATTATTTAATGTATATGGATAATTGTACAGAGTTATATTTGTAAATTATTTGTATTCTTGTCGAACTAAGCATTATTAAGACAAGACAGTTAACTGTACAAATTATACAAATATACAATATCGTGAATGTAAATCGCACTCGATTGCACAACAGTAGTGTTATATTTTTCATATCCCTGATGAAATCAGAGAAGTGTGTAAAATAAGACAAAATTCTAGGCAAATTTGAACGTTCTAAATTATTATTGTTGCAATCAATTGCGTTGACTCTTCTTTATGTACATCCTGAAGTAAAACAAGCGAAAGTGAGAAACACGGCAGTTTTAAAGATGCTACTTTGTAAATACACAATGTTACAACGTATTTATTATCATGCTACCAGAATAAACACGCTCATGTATGTAAATGTGAATGTGAAAACACGAGTATGTTGAGAGTGATCGAGTGAAATCAGATGTAAGAATGATCCACATTTCATTATTCATCGAATTTCAAGTCAACCTTGTTTAAAATCTATCTGTTAATTAAAAAAGTCGTGATTGGGTTCGATAGAACGTCCATCCGTCCCTACTAATTGTCTTTATGTGGTATTTTGCTTTTTTCTTTAATCAATTTTCAATCGAGATTTTAAACAGGGATGTTGCATAGGCTAGGGTGTGCCTAAAAATAAACTTTTATTGTTTTTAAATTCTCAATTCCTAATCTTCTCTCACTTCGTGAAAAGTGAAGTAACAAATTTTTTCAGATTTTAAAAACATTTTAAAAAGTTTGAAAATTTTTATAACGTAAAATTTCAGTGTGAATTTGCGCAATATATTGAAGTATATAATCGCCAGTTTTCGAAAATGAAAGAAGATTAGAGGGTGTAGACAAAAAAAATAAAAGTTCTTTTTTTATATTCCCTATTGTAGGCACTCGAAGAATCAGTTTCAGTAAAACTTAATAGAGCATCTATGTATTAATAATTGTCTTTTAGAATAAATCAAAAGTCATGTAACAGCTATACAAATAGCGCCTCAAGTTATTAAACAACAAATGAATTGGCAATAAAGTATTTTATTACGGAAATAGTAATTTCTTCAAGGAACCCAATTTTTTATATTATCAATTTTAATAATTTTATATATTTATA
>JBAGKK010000211.1:0-59620 GCA_037177015.1 Euceroptres primus
TTTACGTATATATAGCCAAAATATAAAAGCACCTATATGATTTTTTTCAAATTTTTTACACTAATCTGTTCAAAGATGTCGTCATCGAAAGTCAAGCAACGACAGAGAGACGCAAAAAACCATGGTTTTCATCTTTTCGCGAAGGATATTTTCCAAAACAATTTTTTTACATAAACAAATGAGGACACGTCTTAAGCGCTAGCAGGTAAGCTTTATCATGATGTAAGTTGTGTTTTCATGCGATTTTTCTTTTACGAGTTAATTACAAAAATGTGCAGCTGTTTTGGAGGGGTCTTCATAAAGTGAACGGATAGTAGATATGATCCGAGTCCCATGTTCTTCAAGTTACCCAGAGAAAAGGTACGAGATAGTGAAAAGTACTGTTTATAACTTTTTTACGAATTTCCCGGATTGATTTATATTAAACGGAAATAATTGTGGACTCATCTCCGGTGGAATTGGAAACAGATTTGGGGGAACAATAAGACTTTTAAATATGTGTTGAAAACTTGAATAAAAAATTTTTAGAATGTTATAAAATGACAGAAATGCTTTCTTTCGTCCAGTTAAAAAAGATTAGCCTCGGTAAAATTCGCAGACTTTTGATATTTAACCTAAAGAAGCCTAAATAATAATTACAAAAATATATATTATTTTTACAAAACATTTAAAACCCATTTTATGGAAATTCTTTAGTAAAATTATATAAATCGTTTGAAAAAGATAGAAGTTGCTCTTTTAAACTAAATCCGAATTAAAAAGATTGAATAATATTATGAAACTGGAAAAAGAATTAGAATAAGCAATAAAACCGCACCTTCTTCATTTGGAATTTGATCGTCGCCTTTACTTCGTCGATCTTGGCCACCATGGACTCCTGGTGAGAGAGAAGACCAGGAAATTTACCGGCCTTGTTCAAACCTGGACCCAAGAGACGGGGAATCTGCTTAATCAACGATTCACTAGCCAAGAAAGCGTCGTATTTCTTTGCTGTAATTACAAAAAGACATACATTATTTTACATTGTTTCGGAAAACGAGAAATCGATTTTTTTCAGAATTGAAAATGTCTCAACACGGATTGAGGCTCAAAGCGATTTAGCGCAATGTCCACACCTAGTGAAGAATTTAATCTCCTTCCGCTGACGACCTTCACTGCAATTTTTGTAAACAGAGCTGGTGCTTTTGGGAAGATCATCCATTTTTAATAATAATTTTAAAAACTATAAATTCAAGCAAGTGAAGTTCATAACTTTTTTCAGGGTGGCCGTTTTAATCAAAGATAAAAATTCTCGGTCATTTACCACTTTCCCAGTTCGCAAACATTTTTCACGGTCAATGAAATTTTAAAAATCGAACTAAAAATTTGTCCATTTGAAGTACATAATAAAAACTGAGCTGCAACGTAAAGCACTCAAAGTGGAGCTCTTGAATTTTAAACTTTTAAAATTGAAGTTTTAAAGTTTTTAACTAAAAAATTTTGAATTCAAATGCTCAATAATTTATACGTATAAAGTGGAAGCTACTTACACTTTTCAACCAAACAATTTTAAATTAAATGCAGTTAAATTGCCAAATTAAAAATTTCAAACTTTTATAAATTGTAGAGTTCAAAGATTCAGATTCAGTTCCAAAAATATAAATATACGTTATCATTTTCAATGCTGTAAATTGAAGAATCAATCAATGAATTTAAAATTTTTCAAAATTGTATAATTTTAAGCAATTTTAACTTAGAAACATTAAAAATTGAACGATTACATTTTTTTAATAAACTGAACACTTCTTAAATTAAAAGTTAAAATATTTTTATTTTAAATAGTTTAAAAATCCTTAAAATGCTTCATAATTTTATTTCAAAATCTTAAAACATCTACATGTTTTACATTTTTATCAAACTTTAAATTATTTTTGAATTTTTTTTACATCTTCTAAACATTTTTTAAAATGGTTCGAATTTTTCCTACTATTTTTTTTAAAAATCCTGCCCAAATAAAAAAGTTTCTTTAAAATCTTCCACATTCATTTTTGATAATTTAGTAAATCTTTCCAAATCTTTTTAAATATTCTCCTAAAATTAATTTTTCAAAATAAAAAATCATTTTCAATTTTCCTAGGAATCTTAAGGAAATGTTTTTTATTCAAGCTTTTCAAAATTCTTAAAAAGCTTACAAATTTTTTGTTCGAAATCTGCCAAAATCTATTTTTTATTTTAAACTAGGGCGTAGGCTATTTGCACCAAAATTATGGTTCGAACAACCGGATTTTTCGGTACACGTAGATACTTCGTTCAAATTATTTGAAATCATTTCAAATTTTAAATTAATTTAGGATTTTTTCAAAACTTCTAAATATCTTCAATTCACTCAATTTTTCTATGAATAATAGGTGTTAAGTTGTTATTTATGCAGCAAAATTCAACAATTTGACTTACAAATTAAGTTTTTAAAAAAAATAGAACAATTAAAATTGCAACCTTCAAAGTTTAGTTTTTTGTTGTTTATTTTCGAATATTTAATTTATAACTAATGATTTTAAATGAATAGTCAGATATTTCTAAATATTAAGTAATTGTTCTTTTTCTTAATTAAAACATTTCAAATTGAATGGTTTAAAAAATGGAATATTGTAGATTGAAATAATATTTGAAATTTAATAAAAGCCTTTAATTATAAATATATTATTTTGAAGTTATTTTAAAATTGAAAATAGTTTATAAAGTTTCAATCGGGCGTTTACATTTATTTAACTGATAAGACTTTCCAATTGAAACAGTTTAATTTATCACATTAAAATCTGAAAATTCTAAAATTGTGAACTGATTCCGAATCTTCTTGTAAAATCAATTATTATTCACTTTTTAAATCTTAAAGTACAGTTCAATTTTAAAAATCATTAATTAATTTATATTCACAGTTGATCAACTAAAAATGGTTTTTATCCAAGATCTTTGATTCCAAACGCTTCTAATTTTTAATTGTTTAAGTCTTTAAAACTGCTTTTTAAAATTCTTGAAATTAAAATGTACACTTAAAACTTAAAATCTAAAATGGAAAATTTTTAAAGTGAAAGAATTACGAATTCTAAACTGAATAATATCATAATTGAAAAGGATAACAATTTAAATAATTATTTTAAAAACGGTTGAAATCAAAGTTAGACAAATTTTTTTCTAAAAATTTGTAAAATTTCTGGTCAAAAAATAAATTCACTGTCATTTCCCGGTTTTTCGGTCCAGCGGCCACCCTGTTTTTTTTTATCAATTACTTATTAACAATTTCAACGATAAAATCAGTTAATTTTGAATCCGTTCTATCTACTTTCTAAAAATGAAGATAAGGAAATGCGTTCCATCTACTTTCTGAAAATAAAGATAAGGAAATGCGTTCCATCTACTTTCCAAAAATAAATATAAGGAAATGAGCATCTACTTTCTAAAAATAAAGATAGGGAAATGCGTTCCATCTACTTTCTGAAAATAAAGATAAGGAAATCCGTTCCATTTACTTTCTGAAAATAAAGATAAGGAAATACGATTTCCGAATTTAGAAATTAAAAAAGGTTTGGGATACTTTATAAATTCTCACCTAGTTTCTTAACAAGCTTCTTGTTTTTGTTAAGTTTTTTCAAAGCTTCGGCATCCATATAAGGCACATTGTTGGCCTTGGCTTCGTCACAATGTTGTTGGTCCCCCAAAATGCAGACCTGCATTTTTGGTCGGGGAATGTTCTTCAGTCTGTGAATATTCAGAATTAAATTTATTAATTGAAATAACCCAATTTATCAAATTGTATTAAACTCAAACCTCGTCTCAACGAAATTTATTCTGAAAAAGTGCCCCATTTCCTACTCCAATTTAGCCAAAAATATTTGTAAAAATTTCAAGGTAACCCTAATGACAGAAATTTGTCAACGTTGTGAAAATGCTCTCAGAATTAGAATTTTCAACACTGAAGATTCTGTTAATACATGCTTAATACCATCATTGAGCGTTACACAACGCTCCCAAAAATTAAATGGAGTTGAATAACTTACCGCCAAGATCACGTGATCCTGTCTTTTAAAATTGCGGTATAATACCTCCCCAATTTATTTAAGACCCTGGGTGCAGGTCCGCCGGGCATCCCCGGCTTCCTGACATGAAGAAAGAGGCACCTTTTTCAGATAATCTCAGTAAGAAGGAAGCAAAATGCATTTCTCGAGTGCATTGTAATTTATCAGATACAAAAGAAATTGCTAAACTGAAAAAGAGCCTCTGAGTCAGGTGAAAACGTACTTGACGGTGCCTGAGAAACGCTTGTCCTTTTGTGGGTCGTAGTTTTTCAGACCTATTTGGAGCTCTACAGTCTCCACGAACTTCCTTTTCTTCTCCTGCGAGTTTTGTATGGCTCCATTCACACACTCGTAGAGAGTATCACGCGATACCTTCGACCTATCAATTCAAATTTAAAATTGTAATTTGGTTCTTTGTTGCTTCGAAATTAATAAATGATTTTTTAAAACAATGTCTCAACACGGATTGAGGCTCAAAGCGATTTAGCGCAATGTCCACACCAAGTGAAGAATTTATTCTCCTTCCACTGACGACCTTCAATGCAAGTTTTATAAACAGAGCAGGTGCTTTTGGGAAGGTAATTTCATCCTTCCAAGTCCAAAAACGTTAAAATTTAAATGCACATTGCATTTTGAAATTGCAAACAAATTCTAGACTTAATTCTAGCAACTTATTAAAAAATCGATTTAGAAATACTTCAAGAATGTAGGAAATAAATTCTGAGATACTATTAAAAAAAGGTTTAATTCTATAAAAGGTAATTTGCTTGTAAATGTGGATATGTTGCGCAATATCACAAAAATCGTAGGAATGTCAGTCAAATGAGAATGTAAAAATCTACTTTACAGTCGATTCTGACGAGTATGAAAATCGCAACTATCAATTGTTACGAGTTCGAAATTTTCAAAAAACACTTGCTCATTTGAAATAAGGGTAATTGATGATTAATTTTAAAGAAAAATGATCTCCAAAGAACGAAATCTGGAATAGTAAACGTGAAACACATGGCCTCAATTTTTCTAACCTAAACATGCACGTAAAAAGTTTCCTATCAAAAAAATAAAGTAAGTGAAGGGTTCGTCTAGAAATAAATAATAGAGTTTGGACTAGATTTTTAGTTTAAAAAATAGGATCTTTTTAATATAAAAGGATGAAATACTCACGCCATCGTCACCAAGAAAACGAAGTTCCGGATAAAAACCGAACACTCCAAACGACAACTCAAACCGGAAAGAGTAGAAAGAGGAAATGACGGAAAATATACTTGGATTAGTTTTACACTTGGCCACAGTGGCGCTTCAATTGCACCTCCCGGGAAATTCAATTACCGATTTCGAATTATGAAGGTTTCAAGTTTAATAAATAATAATTCGTATCCAAATCATTGATTTATAAATAACTAAAAATTTATTAAATTTTGTGTGATTATTTTATAGTTTATTTGACATTTTACACCTAATTAAACTTACAGTAGGACTTCCACCATTTCATATCGGATCTCCTTTTTCTTCCTACAGGACCACTGTCAGAAGAAAAAGGAGATCCGATATGAAATGGTGAAGGTCCGACTGTACATATCCAAATCTTTTACAGAATATAGGTTATAAAAACTTTATTGTATTATATTAAATCCAAAGATATATCTTTGTTAAAATGAGTTAAAAACTATAAAAATATGTAAAAAACTACCAAAAATAAAGAAAATACAAACATAAAAATCCAGGGCATCACAAATCAATGATACAATCCTGATTTAGTTGATATTTCGGGTTTGATAACACCTGACAACTGTCAAAACGTCGAATCTCAAAATATGTCATAACGCTTATTATAACAAGCGTAATTTTCCTCCTTTTCCTATAACATTCGTGATTAAAAATAAATCAATTAATTAGAAAAACAATCGATTTCTACAGCATATTGTAAAAAATGTGTGAAAGTGTAAAGTGCAAAGAGGGTATCACCTAACCTATAAATTGTGTGAAATCGCAGTGATTTATTTACTTCGTTTACTTGTTTATTTAATTAGTGTTTTTAAAAGTGAAACAACAGGCATATTGTTTACAATGTGTCCGGCATTATTAGAAAACGAAGATCGATGTCTGGGTGGAATGACTTTTTTTGCTCAGAGTCATCCGGTCGAACTTTGTGGCAGCAACGGACTCCCCTTGACTCCAAATTCTATCACGATTTATGGAAAATCTCAGTTTTTAAAGACCGTTCATCATAAACACTTGTCTACATATCTTGACATCATCAGAAGCAAACATGGTATTTTTTATGATTTTCTTATTTCTATTTTTTGGAGCTAAATTGTATTTTCTGAATTTTTTGTTAATTTTGTTTATTTTTATTATGAATGCGTACGATTCTTTTAAATTATGACAGATTTATTTGTTCTATGACAGTCGATATAGAATTTTATATATTTTATTCTTCTCTCCATTTTTTTAAGTTATAATAATGGAAATCATTTAATAATACTGGTGTATGAATTTTCTATTTTCTTTTAAAATTACTATGCAGAATTTTTATAATTATTTTTAGAAAGGACAGTCGTAGTCGCAGAATGCAGTGGAGATCCTCTTCGAAATAAAGAAAATTTATCCCTGGATAATATTATTAAAATAGCATACCAATGTCTTCTTGGTTTGCAACACATGAATCAACTTGGATTGGTTCACAGACATCTAAGTCCAGACAATATTTTGATTAATAAAAGTGGAGATATACAATTGTATAATTTTGGATTATATTATATGACGGATGGTGGAAAAAGTGTCTCTTTTCCTATTGGGTACAATTAAAAATATTTACATTCTAAAAATATAAAAATAGATAGCTTCCCTGCTGGAAATAAAAGTATTCAAATCCTATCAGTTTAAATCCGTCAGCTATCCGTAGATATCCGTTAGAATACTTCTTCTATACTCGGCAATCCGTCTACTTCACGTATTAGAAAGTATTCAAGCGGATAAGGATTTCCAAGTGTAATAATGGATAAGCAATGATTGAAAATAATGCAAAGTACTTACGGATAAACAGAAAAAACTTTGCACGGATAAAGATAAAAACGTATTTCTCTTCACGTATTAGAAAGTATTCAAGAGGATAAGGATTTCCAAATGTAATAACGGATAAGCAATGATTGAAAAGAATGCAAAGTGCTCATTAAGATGGATTAAAAATTTCTATCGTTTTGAATCCGTTATTTTCTGTTCGTTTGAAAAGTTTTTTCTGTTCATCCGTTTTTATCCGTGAAGTAATTCGCCTTACTTTACGGATAAAAACGTATAAACAGAAAAAACCTTTCACGGATAAAGAAGGATAAAAACGGATTTCACTTCATGTATTAGAAAGTATTCATGAGGATAAGGATTTCCAAGCGTAATAACGGATAAGCAATGATTGAAGAGAAGTGCTCATTAAGACGGATTAAAAATTTCTATCATTTTGAATCCATTATTTTCTATTCGTTTGAAAAGTTTGTTTTGTTTATCCGTGAAGTAAGTCGACTTACTTCACGGATAAAAACGGATAAACAGAAAAAACTTTTTACGTATAGATAAAGATAAAAACGGATTTCACTTCACGTATTAGAAAGTATTCAAGAGGATAAGGATTTCCAAGTGTAATAACGGATAAGCAATCATTGAAAAGATTGCAAAGTGCTCATTAGGACGGATTAAAAATTTCTATCGTTTTGAATCCCTTATTTTCTATCCGTTTGAATACTTTTACTTCCGGCAGGGTTATTAACATAATAACTAATAATTTTAAATTTATTTTAGCTATCCAAAATACACTGCTCCTGAAGTTTTCCTGGGCACTGGACTAAGTGGAATGAAAGTAGACTCCTGGTCCCTAGGAATAATCATAGCAGAACTTTTCCTAAGACAAACAATATGGCCCGGAGTAAAATTATCTCAATGTTTGCGCAAAGTTTTGAGTCTTATTCACTGCAAAACCAGCATTTTCGAACGTTTGGCGCGAGAAAATAATTGCTTTGAAACATATGCGGTACTCTGTCTTAAATTATTCATAAATATTCAATTAGACGAAAATAAATTGACTTTATGTTAATCAATAATTTTCCACGAATTAGGGGCTTCCCGAGAATGTAAAAGAATTCGTCGAGAGTTGCCTTCAAATTCGTCCATCCTCTCGTAAAACGCCTGAAGAGCTCTTGCAATTGTCACTATTTGCAGAACTGTTAGAACAGGATATGAAGATTGAAGAAGAAAACGTTTACAGTAAAGTAATTGTGAGAAAAATGGATGAATTGTATTATTTGTGGCAACTTGCTGGTGGTGACATAACTGTCGAACTTAAAAAGCAAGGACTGATTCGATCAAGACCTCCCGTTCTTTCAATTCCAAAGTATAATAATAAAATTGTTTCGACTAACAGTAAAATATTGAAATTTAAAATATGTATTGAAGTGAAAAATGTTACAATTTTCAGCCTGGTGATATTATTGGGTCACATGTTTGGAAGAAGAGATACTGCTGGATTATTAGACCTTCGAGTGGTTAAAGTTGCTCTCGATACTTTGCGCCAAAGATTATCTCACATTCCCTTCATTGCTAATTATCCCAGATTAACGAATCAGTAAGTTAATTATTCAAATCAATGAAGAATACGCTAATTCTTAGAAAATACTTTCCTAATTAATAGGAATAATTTTTTAAACATGATTTTCTAATTTTTAGGATGCATGTTCAGGCACAAGACGATTTAACAGATCCAGCTTCGCAGCTTCCCTTAATTATTAGAGAAAGGGACACTGAATATCAGTTTTACAGGATCATTCTCTACGACAGATTATTGCAGGTGAATTTTTTAAGCAAACTTTAAAAATTATATCTTTTTTATAATTAAATCTCGCGATAACAAATCCACAATTTAATTTTTGTTCAAGATCTATCCAATAACGAGAAACGCGATAATTCGAGAAGCACATAAAGATATTCCTCCTCCAGTTAGAGGAGCAGTGTGGGCAGCATTGCTCGGAGTTACAGGAGATCTTCAAAACAAATATGATATGATCGATAAAGAAACTCCAACTCACACAGATCGACAGGTAAAAGAATAGAAACAAAAAATTAGTTATAGTAGGCGACAAGCGCCTACAAGGAAGGGTTTCGTAGCTTTATTGGTACTATGTCAATTTTGGGGCCTATGTTAATTTTGGACCCAATGCCAATTTTGGACCCTATTCCAATTTTGGATCCTATTCCAATTTTGGGCCATATGTCAGTTTTGGGCCCTATGCCCATATTAGGTCTATGTCAATTTTGGGACCTATGTCAGTTGTACGACCCAATATGGGTCGTACAACGGACGGATGGACAACAGACCGATACTATAAGGGTTTCTACTCGAGGCTCCGAAACCCTAAAAATTACAGGGCAATTAAAGTTTCTCTTTCCTAATTGATATTTCAACAAATTTCAGATCGAAGTTGATATTCCAAGATGCCATCAGTACAGCGAATTACTTTCTTCTGGTGCGGGTCACGAAAGATTGCAAAGATTATTAAAAGCTTGGGTTCGAGATAATCCGCATTATGTTTATTGGCAAGGACTCGATTCACTCACAGCGCCTTTCCTCTATCTGAATTTTAACAATGAAGGTGAGATGAACTACGCAAAAAATTAAATTTTAAAAATGTTTAGAATTATATTTATAAATTTTATCTTTATCAATTTTAGCACGAGCATTCGCTTGCCTCTCGGCTTTCATACCAAAATATCTTCACAAGTTTTTTTTGAAAGACAATTCCCTCGTGATTCAAGAATACCTTGGAAAATTTTCCCAAATTATAGCTTTTCACGATCCGCAATTAGCGAATCACTTAAAATCGATAAACTTTGTTCCGGAATTGTTTGCCATTCCCTGGTTTCTGACGATGTTCTCACGTAAGTTTTCAATTTTAAGAAAAAAGAAAATTTATAATTAGAACTTTTTATTCACAACATTTTGATTTTACAGACGTCTTTCCTTTGCATAAAATTCTACACCTGTGGGATAAGCTTCTATTGGGAGATTCGTCATTTCCTCTCTTGGTGGGTCTCGCAATCCTGAGACAATTACGAGATTCTCTACTCACTTCGGGATTTAATGAATGCATTTTATTATTCTCTGATTTGCCCGAAATCGATATCGAATTGTGTGTAAAAGATTCCATGGCCATGTATCAAAGAACTCCATCCAGCATCACTTACAGAAAACATCAGTTTGATCAGACAAAGGTAATTGTGAAAGTGAGAACTTTACACATTTAAAAATAATAGTAAATTATGCAACATGTGCGTACACACGCGATCGCCACAAGTGGGTAAAACCATACGCACGAGTTGCATACGATATTTTTTGACACATTGTGCGTAAAATGCGTTTTTAACACACCCATATTAGTAATAAACCGTTTTACGCACTGATATGGGTGTGTAAAAACGCATTTTCCGCACACTGTGTCAAAAAATTAATTATTTTAAATATAAAATTTATTTCTTTTTAAAATAAGGCTGCGAATTGGATCGAACCAGAAGCAGGAACCGAAAAAATGCCAAGGATCAGTGTGGAGGATTTCTTGAAATTACTGGATGAAAGACCCGATAAATTAATCGTTGTTGATATTCGCAGCAAGACTTTGTAAGAAAGTCCTGACTTTTTCTTCTAAACGAGAATTTTAATCTCTTTTAGACAACTAACTCAAATTTTTTGCAGATTTGAAAGAGGATCAGTAATGGGAAGCATCAACATCCCTTTTACAATCGTACAACTTTCCCAGACGAATCTCGAGACTTTAGGACCTCAAGCGAAACCACTTGCAGAAAATAAAGACAGTATTGTGGTGATAATAAGTCCCAACGATCAGAATAACGCTCTCGTAAGCATATATTTTCTGTCCTTCGACATAAAATTTTATCCAGACCAGAAATTAATAATACTGTTTTATAGTTTGCCGATTTTCTTATGAGCTGCCGAGTTCCTGGAATTTGTTCCCTTCAAGGTGGAATTTACGCCCTGAGATCGAAATCGCCTAATATTTTAATCTCAGTTCGCTGAATTTAATTTATAATAAGAAGTGTACATATAAAATATCTATATAATAGGTGTAAAAATTGATTTATACTCAGAAAAGATTATTTATAATCATTTGTAAATGTGATTTTAATAAAAATTAATTTTATATTTGAATCATTGTTAATAATAATTTTTAAAAACTATTATCGATTTTCAAGCTCTCTGTTGAATCTTACGTCGTTACCAAGGTAACAAGACCAAAACATTCCCGACGAATATCCACAGTGGATCTGAACTCTAAAATCGTGGAACACATCCTAATGAAAATAAAATTCCTCACACCATGGAATCAAATCTTTCACCCGACTTTCGAAAATGGATAAGAAAATGTTTATCAGAAGAGTTCAAAGACACAATCGACAAGAACTTAGAAAAGGATCGAAACTCGATAGAAGTGGCTCAGAAGGTCATAGATTCCAAGGAAATGACAGATCTCCTCAAGTTTATAAGAACTATCTTAAGTGAACAAAAATCTCGACCCGGATCTGCATTTCCAGAAGGATCACGTCCTCAAACTTCAATTTCATGTATCAGTGATTTTTCTGGAGACGAATGGCTTTCCTTCAAAGGCAGTACTGATCGCTACAGCCACTTGGTAGACAAAATAGATCAGAATAAACCGGTTCATGTTAGATTAGCCGGATACGAAGCTCTTTTGAAAAGTGAGTTATCCGGGATTTTTACTATTAAATCCTGGGACATTTTTCTCAAGACTTTGAGGGATGGAATTGGAGATGAAAGTCGACCAGTTTTTGAAGCCAGTTTACAACTTCACGCCAAGCTTCTTAATTCTCCGCAGCCTTCTGAAATTTATGCGAATGTAATGACTGCTTTTAATGAACAGTATCAATCGAGGAAGATCAATGATGTCCTGCCAACTCTCATTTCTGGGGTGAATTTCAAAGTTTTCCTGCATGAAAAACTGATCAGGATTATGCATTTAATCATTAGACATCAGGAAGAAGTTCTGAAAGGAATTAGGAGTGTTGATAAGAACCTGGAAGAGATGATTGAACAGTTTGTGGTTTTCTTGAGCTCGTACAATTTTGGAAGTCCAGTGCAGGTAGAAATTTATTTAATTTCATGAATCTATCTAAAATGATACCTTCTCTGATGAGAATGTAAAAAACCAATACCTTCTCATATGATGATGAAAATATAAAAATCAAATTAAACTAACAAATCTATAATTTACAGGTCAAAACCCTGAACCCATTGAACATTCTTTCAGTCCTGGAACCAGAAGCTTCTTGGAGTGGAAAATGGGTCCACAGTCTAGTAACCAGAAGAGCTTTTTGCAACGCCTTGTCAAAATCTCCTTCCCTGCTTCAAACTATAATCCAAATATCAATGAAGGGTTTATTAGAACCACCTTTCACAGTTTCATTATCAGTCTCTGATGACCCAGCCGAAGTTTTTATATCAGGAGAGACTGTGGAAACAATGACCTATCTTCACTCTCTAACTCTTTTAACTCAGCTTTCTAGTTACTCAACAGGTCGAGCTTTGCTTTCTGAAAGCCAAGTAGAAAATCCTTTCTCAGTAACAGATTTTATAACAGCTTTGCTGACTTCTCTCAACATCCTCGCGTCTTCAGAAATTCCCAGCGTGATTTACGAAGTCTCTCGAAGATCGCTTCGATACATTCTCAATAAACCTGCGATCCTCTACGATGCAAGGTTTTATCACATTGCCTTTAATCCTCTGATGAGTTCTGGAGACAAAAAGATTTATCCTCACACCCTGGACGTAACGATGCACATGTTGGACACTGCGGATGGTTCCAATTTTATGGGATTAGAAAATCGATTAGGCTCTGCTGATTCTGAAGAAATCAATCCTAATTATCCTGCGGTTGCTGTTCTGGATCACACCTCCGATTTATTAAGACAGCCTTTATCTGTTATGAATATAGAGCTTGTTGCTGATCTTTTTACGTATATTGGAAGACTCCTGAGGATTTACGACGTTTACGAAATCACACAAGAGGCATTGGAAACCAAATTTTATTCAGCGATTGCTTATTTTTATGGCAAGTTGGATAAATACGCAGTGGAGAACGAGATTAAGACTCAGTTTTTGAACAGGTAGACATCAGGAAGAACAGGTCCAAGTCTTAGATAAATTAATTAATCTTAGATAAATTAGATAAATTAATCTTAGATAAATTAATCTTTGAAAAATTAGATAAATTAATCTTAGATTAATTAGATATTATTAAGAACTTTTAATTTTTCAGTGCGGCAAAGGATATGTTGTTGAAGATCGTCTCCATGCCTTTGGGATTGCAACTTCTTTCTCGAGAGCCAGTAGTTTTTGAAGAATTAATAAGAGGTTCGATAGGCCCCCTGCGTGCTTCCTGGAGTTCCTGTGACGTCGTCTCCTTCATCTCAAGCAGTGCCAGCTTTTCCCTTGGGGTGAAAATTCTTTCAGATCTGGCTCCACATGTTCTTTCCACTTTGATAACCGAACTTTGCAATTTTTTGGAAGATCCTCAACATTTCTATGATCCTTGGGACGAGAAGGATGTGGGGATATTTCTTCACGTCCTGGCTCTGTTTTCTTTAAACACTAAGTGTAAGAGTTTCATAACTAAAGTTAGTAGAATTAAATTAAAAGCACCCAAAATGAAAATAAATAAAACCAATACCTTCTTATATGATGAGAATGTAAAAATTTCAGGTTTTACAGCATTCATGACTTCAAAGGAGACGAAATCAGAAGATGAAAACACTTATCCCGTAAATCTGAATGAACTCTTTCAACATTCTATCAACTCTGAATCGCAATATCATTACCTAAGTCTTCTATCTCTTAGAGTTGTCATCTGGAATCTAGACATTTATATCTACCTATTGAATTTTTTAAACATAGAGGTACTTCTGAATTCTTATTACTCAGAATTCGATCAAATACAATAAAATAATTTTGAATTGTTTTCATCTACAGGACGAACTTCTAAGACTTCAAGAATTCTGCATCATTGAGGATGACGAAGAAAATAATAAAATTGAAGAACATGAAAATTATATAGTTGACGAGTGCGGTTTACTTCGTCATCAAATTTTATCAGATTCCTATTACGTGAGACACAAACGCAGCGAGTACATAGGAAAACCGGAGGATTGTCTCCTATTTTCGAAAATACCTCCGACACAAGGACCGGAAGAAGGCTTCGGTAGAAATTCTCCCTCTGATTCGGAATTGGAATATTTTTTGCAGGAGAGCATTCCTGGTTTGAGAGACAGTGGTTGGGTTTCACAAGCTCGAAAAGCTTTCAAAGGTTCCGGAAGTTCAATGAAGGTTATTATTATTATTATTATTATTACTACATGGACAGGACTTATAGAAGGACCTATAGCACTGCGGTAAAACCTATTGTACTATGCCCGTTTCACTAAACATCACCCAATAGACAAGTCTTCGCCATGAAGGCGTATATTGCTCCATAGGGGATGTCATCAAACGCTTCCGGGGTTAAAAAGTAATCCCCAAGATATGTTTCTCTGAGTGTTGCTAATGCATCACACTCAGACAGTATGTGATGCGGTTTCTTTAGAGTGGCCACATTTACGACACCTAGGTTCGACCTTAACCCTGTGTGTAAATGTTTATTCAGATGGCAGTGGCCAGTTAATAACTCTACCACAACCTTTACCTGTTTCCTTCCCATATTCATGAGATCTTTAGACCTCTTTGTATATGTCATATTAATGTACTTTTTTGAGTGCATCAGTTCTTTGATCCCCCTCCACTGTCTCGCATGTGTGGTTCGAATCTACTCCTCGGTCACTCCTTTGGAGACGGCATGCGAGATACCACAGTTCAGGTCCAACAAGGGGCATTGAAGCTCCCTTCTTAGCCAATGCATCTGCCCTTTCGTTTCCCATGGTACCCTCATGACCGGGCACCCAGATCAATTTGACCCAGTTACCTGCTGATACATGCCTCCAAGGAGAACTTGGAGGCAGTTTCATACTAATTTGGAAGTAATCTTTTGAGACTCAAGAGCCTGAAGTGCAGCTTGACTATCGGAGCAAATGTATATATGCTTGCCTTTATACACGGAAAGAATTTCGGGACAGTAGACGTACCTACTAGCACACCAGCAGTGCTAAACACTAGGACGAATCTTGTCCATTCGTTTGGCACGACTGGTGCGCCGTTTTGAGACAGCAGACGTGTTGGAAGGCACAGGAGCGTGCATCTTCTGTTTATCGTCTCAGTTTGGCGCGTCTGATGCGCCAAAATCGGTATGTCAGTTGTGCCCGAGCCTACGTACAGCTGCTATATTGTAGGTGGTGCGCCTGCCGTGCCGAAATTCTTTTCGTGTATGCCTGAAAACAGATCTCCTCAAGACATGCTTTAATCGCTATTATTTCAGCTTGAAATACAGTGGGGAATTTGCCAAGTGCTATCTTCATATTTGCAGAAATAACAATTAAAAATGTTGTATTCTAGAGCGGAGTAATGTTAGATTTGCTGGACCAAATGCAGAAAGCAATTCCAACCGTGGAATGGGTGGACCACTTTATATGGGAAACGAACGATTACAAAGAAGACTATTGGCTTCCGGAAGATATTAAAGGAATCGATTTAGTTCTGCGATACGCAGAATTAAACGGAAGAATCGAGAGCACAGAAGAAGCAAAGGGAAATTTGAAAGTCT
The DNA here is from genome assembly GCA_037177015.1 of Euceroptres primus. Taxonomy (NCBI): domain Eukaryota; kingdom Metazoa; phylum Arthropoda; class Insecta; order Hymenoptera; family Figitidae; genus Euceroptres; species Euceroptres primus. The sequence goes on from JBAGKK010000211.1 coordinate 15,815, forward strand.
TCATTCAATCAGCACATGGTTTTATAAAGTACCAAAAACCACTCCAATTCGAAGGATTTGATTGGTTTCTAGCAACCATTTTCATTATCTGCAACGGTGATTTGGAGAAGTAAATTATCCTTTTATTTTTAAGATAATCATTGCCTCAGCTGGCAGCGAATAATTCCTGGAATAGCAAGCTTATCATTTCTTTCCAAGCGAGTCTCATTTTTATCAAAATCGAAACTCCATTTGAAAAATAAAAATAAACGCACTATTGCATTAATTAAAATCAGGAAAGACTCTAGCTTACCAATCATCATCATCGGCAGGTCTCAGGTTGAAAACTTCGTCCACATAACGATAACTTTTTAGTTAAAGTTCAGAGTTTCCATTTCATCATTGACCAATCTCAAAATCAAAGTTTTTAAATAAGTTTTTTAGTTAAAGTTCAGAGTTTCCATTTCATCATTGATCAATCTCAAAATCAAAGTTTTTGAATAGATTTTGAATTTTTTCCTGTTACAGATCTAAAATTTTCGTGTCGCAAATCGTTCGTTTTCCATCAGCTATTTTTATGTGGCCAGCCCTCGCAGAAGTTGTCGATCAAAGCAACGATGAAGAAGCAACAACCAGGTTGTTACTTTCCCATCTTCTGGAATCTGTTATCAGCAAGGAATTTCCCACTATAAAATACGCGATGAAAGTAAGTTGAATTAAATAACATTTGCAAAAATTCAATTGAAAATTAAAATAAATTTGCAGAACAAATGCGGAGTCGATTGGTGGATGATATGCGAGAGACTAAGTTCTCAATCTTTCTGGGGAATTCTTTCTTGGGACGAAATTATCAATTTCTTCGCGATCTGCATTCTGTATTCTCCAGATCACATAATTTACTATTGCGTTTCATTATTTAATCACTGTCAGAACGATTTCATGGAGAGCGCAATGAGTGGAAAGATGTGGCCGGAATACATGGTAAGTACAGTTCGAAATCTGTTGTTTAATACTCAAAGAACGTATGTACAAAAGACATCGCTTAGATTCTAGAAGACTACCGATGTCACAGTCAGATCGGATACATGGACAGATTGGGTAAACGGTACAGTGGTAAACTTCTACCCATACTTTCGCAAAGGAAACTCAATTTTCCGGAGTCGGATCAGTGTTAAAGCGCGACTTTATGAAATGGAATTCAGAGATTGTACAGTGTAAATGCTTATTAAACTTATTCATAATCTAAAACGCACATCTTGATGTAAAAACGAAAATCCTCAAAAAATAAAAAGCGTCCTGCGTCCAATTCTATCTTTAAGCTTTCCTTGTTTATTGTCTAATAATGCACAGATTCGGTTTTAGACTTGTATAAATGCTTGCGAAATGCAATCGAACACATTATTGATACTAGTTTTTCCTTTTTTTTCGCGAGGCTTTACTTTTTTCCGAGGTTGAGCGACTGGCACAATCAATCGAGTATTTACAACATAGAGACCCAACTATTTTCTTTTGTAAAAAAAAAAAAAACATTTCTTTAATCCTCGTAGATTGAGAACCATTTCGATATCTCTGTCAATTCGTCGTAATTTGTGTCCCTGGCAAGAACCTGTGAAAGGTAATTTCAGAATGTAATCTTAGTTCAGTTAGTAAAGCCATTAAAAATCAATTATTTTTAAAGTATTGATAATAATTACCTGTCGTGCTATCGACATTCGATTGAAGAGATTCCAAAGCACAATTCCGACGACGATGTCGTTTCTTAGATAGAATATGACTCCTTTGTCAAAGTCAAAATGTTTCCTAACTGGATTCAGTTCCGAATCCTTACAAACTTCTTCCTCCTTTTTTTTACTCTCTGGTTCGGGATTCGGGGTTCCGATATTTCCTTTTTCGAGATTTTGAGCTTTGGAACTTTGTTCTTCGGAATTCTGCATTTCCGGAGTTTCTTCACCGGCTTCTGGTCCTTCAAGATCTTGAGTAACGTTATTTGTCTTCAAAGCAGACATTGATGTCGCTTCCTAAAAAAACATTCAAGTTTCAAATTCCATTCCTAATTGCAATTTTCTTTCAATACTGGCCTTTTTATCGCTTTTATTTAGAAAAACTCCAACGGTCGGTAAACTCGAATCTATAATTCCGATTGCCTCATACCCGACATCCAATCCCAAATCGGACCAAAACATCGATTGGTGTTTGTAGGGTTTTCCTGAGAAGTTAAAATTAAACGAAACCATTTTTAGAATTTGATTCTAAAATAGAAGTTGATCAGTACTAAAATAGAAGTTTAGACTTTGTGAATTTGTTATTCTTACGAGCCCCTGTCATATTTTCGCCAGCCAATCTTCCGGATATGACGGCATTGTCGTAGTGCTCCACTCTTCTTCTTCCAAGTTTTATATCGTAAAAGCAGGCCGCGTCTCCGGCGACCCAGAGATTGCTCCTTGCTTCTAACTCTGCGTTGACCAGATAACCTCCGATTTCAGGATCTGTTTCCAATTCCGAGGCTCTCGCCAAGTCTGTATTTGCTTCGGCACCTACCGCCACTATCACCTGATCAGCCTGAATCTTTGGTGAAAGAGAATTTTTTGAGGTATTTTGGTATTTTGAGGTACATATAATAAAATAATAAAAGAAAATAAGTATAATATATTATAATAAAATAATAAAAGAAAATAAACCTTGAATATTCAAGTTGAATGTATTCATAAACGTACTTTTCTATTTCCAGTCACTGTGAGAATCAGCTTTCCGTCCCTCATCTCAAAGTCCTTTACTTCCGTATTACCTAAACAATTCACTCCTATCTTTTCGGCTTTGTCTGTAGTCCATTCACTTAGATACTCAGGAAGTACTTGCGCCATTATGAACTTTTCCTTACAAACTTGAATGACCTTCTTGTTGTCGAGATCCACTAAAAAAGTAATTTTATTTGCTCAAATCTATTTTAAACATATTTTCATTTAATTTTTAATTGAATGGGGAATTCAATTTATCGAAAAAAAGACCTACGGTTTTGGGCTAGTGAACAAGCGAGCTCTGAACCTAGAAAACCTCCTCCAATAATAACAATGTTACGAATATTCGGATCATGTACATTTGCTTCCAATTCGAGAAAGTCATCTAATGTCCTGTAAGGAAGAATCTTGGCCCTCACTTGTTCGTCTGCAGAATCAAACAGTTCGAGATTTTTCGGCGAAGATCCTAAATGAAAATCAAAATAGAAAGAATTAAAAAATGCACTCTCGAAATAAAATAAACAACGCAATAAAATGAAACTCACCAGTTGCGAGGAGACACTTTTCGTATTTAATTTGATAACCATTGTCGAGAGTCGCAATTTGTTTAATTACGTCAATTTTATCCACCTTCCAACCAGTAGCAACTGATACTCCTCCATTTTCTAATCCATTCAACTTATCTACTGGTGTAAAAAATTCAGCAGGCTCGTAGAAAAAACTATATAAATTTAAAAAATGTGTCAGTAAATAATACTTGAAAGAGTCTACAGGGTGGCGATTCTGCGGACGATTTCAAATTCCCGGTCATTTCCCGGTTTTTATCAGTTAAGTTTTTCAATTTTCCCGGTGAACTAAAACTTAACATACTCATATTTGCCGCAAAATGTAAAGATTTATTTTAATTCATGACGTTCATTCTAAACAACCTGTAACACAAGAGAGAAAAAGATTGCAAAATGTTTTTCTTATAATGGAAAAAAAAATAAAAATTCTTTCGCTCATATAGTATATACAGTACCGGTCACAAATATTAGACAACTTGTTTTTTGTGAGAAGCATAAGTTCTTCTAATTTTTATAATCTGCGAGATTTTCTTTCTTGAAATAATACGAAAGCTATTGAAATTTTGCGTTCAATAAGCTCAAGATAAGTGATTTTGTCAATTTTGCAAGTATTGTAAAAATAGTACATTTTTCGATTTTTCCTAAAAATTGCAATAACTTTCGAAATAAATAACATTTTTTAATGTTCTTAGGCTCATTTTAAAGTTAGGTCTCCATAGAACTTCATTAATGTTTGGAGAGAATTCTCCAATTTTTTTCCCCCGATTTCGCCAAGGACTGAAGTTGGCACAGAAAAGTTGTAAAATTTTAATAACGTATAATTATTTATAGAAAAATATTTAAAATCAGTCTATATTACATTTCAATAAATTTTGTTAGAATATGTAGGAATATTAAATTTCATATTTAAAAAAATTAATTTTTCAGAGTATTCGATTATTTGAAATTTTACAACTTTTTTATTCCAAGTTCAGTTTTTGGCAGAATCAAGAGAACAAATTAGAGAGTTCTCTTCATAAATTGATGAAATTCTATGGACATTTATCTTTAAAATGAGCTTAGGACATTAAAAAAAGTTAATTATTTCGTAAATTATTGGAAATTTTCGGAAAAGTCAAGAAATACACTTTTTTTGCATTATTTTCTTACAGAATGAACAAAATCTCTTCACCTTGAGCTAATATTACGAAGAATTTCAATTGTAGGGGTCAAAATGACAAAAAAATTGAAATTCTCCAAATGACTCGCCCAAGGTCGTATCCTTTTCAGAATTGAAGCGCTTTTCATTTCATTACAAAAAAGTTGTTTTCGAGGACTTTTGTTTAATAATTGTGAATCGGTAAAATTTTCGGAAATGCTAAATTTTCAATTTTGAACCTTACAATTTCCATTGTTCAATTTTTTTACATTTTTCGAAATATAAACCATAATTTGACAATTATTAATCCTAAAAGATTTATTAAAGGATTGTAGCGTAAAAACCGTTTTAACTTGACAATTCTAATTTAAAAAGTGTCCAGTTTGAAACGACGTTTAAAATCGTTCAATTTGGATTGTTCCCCATTTAAAATGATGGCATTTTGAACATTTTACAGAATAGTTACATTTTGAATGTTTACAATTTCAAATTTCTAAATTTTTGTTGAGTTCGAAGGGAGTAAATTTTGGTTCTTAATCATGTTCCCTGTAACTATAGATAAAGTAGAAATCACTTTTCTAAGTTGACCAAAATTATTAAAATGAAAACTTGAATTTTACTGCGATCAAAAGTAAATTCCCGGACATTTACCGGTTTCCCGGTCAAGTCGCCACCCTGGTCTATAAATAATAGATCGAATAATGTTTATTATGAATTACCTTCGTGGAGTGCCGTGCCACTGTGTGAAATTAAATTGAGTGGAACTTTTCCTTTCTTTATCATACCAAACTTCTTTGGACAAGGGAGGCTTCATGTATGGATTGTAACCCTCTTCCGTTATAATTAAAACCTGAAGAAAGATTTGATATTCGATTCAAATCGAAAAAAAATATTTTTTTCTCGAAATATTGACATATTTTTTCCCCTATACAAACCTTGGCTTTGGGATCACTAGATTTAATAGACCTAAATGCTGAAAATGAGGCGGGACCTCCCCCTATTAACAAGTACGGTATTTCTGATGGAATTAAGTTAGAATCGGCAGGGTTTTTCCCTACTCTTCTCCTCCTCTTCTTTTCCTTCGTTTGCTTTTCTGAAAACAAAACCAAGGATTATTTTCTATTCCTTATCAAGTACAAGATTACTTGCAAAAATATTCACCCTTTTCTGTCGTTGGCAAATTCGGCTTACCCGTTTTTAATTGTGAAACCTGCGAATATTGACGGTTATTCAATATTAATAATTATTAAATAATTAATTTTGTAATATTGAATATACATTTTAGTTAAAAGTGCTAGTACCGTAAGAATTACTACACCGGTGAGAAATAAAGCAATAAGTATTTCCTTCCAATATTTAAACGGTTTATTGTCCTGATTTCCTTGATTTCCCTGATTGCCGCCTCCTGGATCTTTTGGAAACGTGGCTGCGGGACAAGTCGAAGGACACGAAGGATCCGGGCCCAATTCGCAAGCTGGACCTGCGAATTTTTTTTTTGGATCTGGACACTGAGCTGAAGGCACACATTCTTCGGCTTTTAAAGTGGCCCCCGAAAACCTGTACGGTTTTTTATCCTTTGTGCTATTATACCTCGATGAATCGATACTAATAATACCTAGAGAAGCGGAAAAAGTTTGTCGAAATGGTTCACGTAGTTTCTTTACTTTTTACCTCAACCCATACAAGGAAATCATACAAAATCAAAAAAGGATTAGCATGCAGGGAAGTTGAACAAGAATTTTAAGTAGAAAGGAAAAGCAATTTACAGTGGAATAAAATACAAATGTCCCTTGGCCATAAAGAGTTTAATTTGAAAATATCGAATAAATCAATTTAAAAATATAAATTATATCTGTTAGTTTTTTTAGTATTTATATTTACATTCATAATATTAAATTTTCCTCAAGTGTAAAGAGAACACTGTTTGGAGCACGAGAAAGCATTATTTCGTGGAAAACTGGGAAATTAGTTATGGAAACCAAGCATTCGTTTGTTATCGTTTTTAAGCAACATAACGCTGATATAAAAAATAAACAAACCTATCGGGAAAGTTGCATTGTATGTATTGAAGTTACATACAATGCTATTTTTAGCCCCTGTAAACAAATTAATACACACAATCTTTAAAATATCAAAACATAAATACAAATTAGACTAAACTCAATCAAATAAAAAGGAATCCAATTTTACTTAAATTTAAAAAAAAACCTGAACCAAAATAACAAAAAATTATGAAAGTAATGGTAAAGCCAAAGGAAAAGTACTTTTAAAATTAGCCTGATTTTGAAACACGCGGACAAACACAAATTGTAGGTTATGTCACCCACTAGAAACTTTAGACTGTCTAAACGTCAGTAAACAAACTTTTATGTCTCGGATTTTGACAGAAAACACTAGTAATTGATCATTTCACTAGTGTCAAACAATATTTTCGAGAATTTATCTCATTATTAAATAATAACCTTTTGAAATCGCATTAAGAGATTATGAGGGGTGAATTTATTTTTTCAGATAGTTGGTGTAAAAAAAAGACTTACCAACATATTTTAATGGACCTTGTAGATGATTTCCGTGTACGTGCCTTATAATTTTCGACAATTGTCCGATGACTTTGCCGCAACTTAACATTTTTGACGGGCCGACGAGGGCCTTATGCAATATGGTGGGCACGCGCGTATCGGGATGCTCTTGTTGCTCTTAATGACTCGTGACTGCTCGCTTTTATTAAAGTTTTTATTTTCGCCACAACTCCGGATTAAAACCGCACTCACCCCGGGACACTCCATTCCCCGAATTTATCTAAACGCTAACCCTTTTGCCATCCAACTCTAGATTTTGCAGAATATTGTGCAACTCGTGAAATGCCTAGGCTACGTGTGATTTTGAATTTTTACGCGAATCGTGCGACTGCCAACAAAAAAACAAAGTCAATGAAATTCTGACAGGTTCGCTCTGACGATAGTCAAAAGATTTGGATGAATAGGTTCGCAAAAAAATTGTTGGAAAAAAAATTGTGAATTTAGGTTATAGATTCACGACTGTGACGACTGCCGTTTGTTTCTCAATATTTGAACGAAATTGGTATTATTTCGAGTTAAAATAGACAAAAGAAATTTTAATAAATCAAGAAATGGAGACTAATTGTTTTAAATACTTTCAAAATCTAAAATTAGTACAGCTTTCCAGTAATTTAAAATGTCAATATGTATCAAATTCCCGCGTTGAATCACGTGACACTGCCGCCATGGTTATTTTTCGAAGCGGTAAAATTTGAATTTTTTAAACGGTTTTTTTAAGTTCCATTTTTTATTAGTTTCGTTGGAAAGAAAAAATAACTTTTGATTTAAAATTTATTTTATTTTTATTTAATTTCAAACATTAGTTGATGTACAATTGTTTTTTCTTAATTATTATTAAATAGATTGTACTTTCTTTTGAAAGCAACGATCCAGAGTTATCTTTTACCAATAATGTGGAAAAAAGAGGGGACTGTAGTAACCTTTGACCATTCCATTTCGATTAATCTGTAGTTGAATAATATTTTTATAATTTTTATTTTTATAAATGAAAAAAGAGTGAGGATTTTTAAACCTACAATAAGAAGAGCGAATATGACGGATACTATTCCCAACATAAGGTCCCTATTTGCTTTTTTATTTTTTTCATCATAATTCTTTTGCCAGCAACCTATGTGATCAGGACCGTAGTCCATCAGACTAGGCTGGGGGGGACAAAAGGGTGGAGGCTCTACTTCTTCACAATCAGTGCTCATGCCTTTAATGGGCCTTATTATTTTTGGATGCTGTGCTGTAGCTGGTACATACGTTCCTGCAATTATTTATAATTTTTAAAAATATTAAAAAATATAATTAAAAAATATTTTTATAAATATTAAAATATTAATTTTTAAAAATATTTATAATTTTTAAAAATATTAACATTTAATATTAAATAAAAATATAATTAAATAATTATTAAAAATTAAAAATCAATGATTAAAAATTAATATAATACTATTTTTAAACTATAAAAAAACAGTTTTAATACAAATAATTATTAAAATTATTTTTTAACAGAAGGTACTCATTTGTTTTTTACCACGATTTGCAAGTCGTGTTAAAAGTCCGCGACTCTTCAAGAATGTAGCAGCTCGAAGCATTTTAAAAACTTCAATTATTATGCCTTCTTATGGGGCCCAAATTTTTTCTCCAAATTGTAATTATTTATGAGAGTAAATTTTTATTGCTCGCACGTGACAAACTGATTTATCTTCCTTTCTTTTGTTTTCTTGATGAAGTTGAATGCAGTTGAATGTACTAGTGCAGCCTTCATTTTTAATTCAAGGTGATCGAGTCTGCTGATCCACTCTGTTTTGGAAAATCGAAGTCATCAAAAGCCTTTTGTCCCAAAAAAATATTTATTTACGAATTAAAATTTTTAATTGTGAATGAATTAAAAATAAAAATTATTATACATTCAGATATAAAAAATAAATTATTTTAGAATATAATTTAAATAAAATTTTGATTTAGGTTTAAATTTGAAGTGAGCTGCAATTATAAAATTAAGGGATAATTTTTAATTACTATTTATATTTTTTATGTCTATAAATGAAATACATATTTTGTATTTTTATTTAATAAAAATAAAAATTTCTATCTCCTTCAATTTTTCTACTTGAGTTCGAAGCGGAACTAATAATTGGAAAGTTCAAGGCCCTAGGAAAATGACTTCGTCCCTGACAAGTTCCTACAATAAGCAACAAATTCAGTCGTTAGCAGACAGCCTAAAGAAAAAGTTGTAAACACGTCCACAATTGTTCCAGGCTTTTTTCACATTTTGATCTAAAGTTTTCCAGTTTGCATTTTGATTATCTAAATTTCAAGTGACGTAAATAAAAGTTCCAAATTCTCGTCGTTCAGACGCTTAAGGATTAATTTCGTGAAACACAAAACAAGGTACATAATTTTTCTCTTCTTTCTACGCACTAATTTTGCATCACAGATAAATATAAAGAAATTTTAAATTGTCTGTAATTCGATGAGTGCTTATAATCCTAAACTGAAACGTTCTTAGTTTTTTTACTTTTATCGCATCATCTGAAAAAGTGACAGTGACAGATACGCTTTTTGTGTGTCAACAATGCGCAAGCTTTGTAAACAGAATTGATTTCGGATTTTACTTTTTATTAAATTTTATTTCTTTATTAGGGTGTATAAATAAGATATAAATATTTTAAACTTTTTTTGAAATAAATGTTTTTTCTTTGCTAATAGTTTTTAAATGATAGTAAACATTGTGGTTGTATATTTTGTATTATAGTTTAGTTAAATTTTATTCAGTGTCTAGCAAAGTTAAAAAAGTAAAATTAATATAATAAATAATTGCAAATATTGTGCCTTGATTTCTAGTGCAGAATATTAGTCACCCTGTTTTTTTAAAAATATTTCCTTTCTTTTGGAGCACGGATAAAAAATTTAATAGAGCACGGACAAAAAATTTAATAGAGCAGTGAAGAATATTAATTTTGGAAAATGGCAACTTTCAAAAAACTATTAATTTCTAGAGCAAAGAAAAAAACTTTCTCTCTTGGAAAGTAATAAGAAACGCGCCAAATGAAACAAAGAGTTAATACAAAGACGTATCAAGGAAGTTCATAGCACTAGCGATTCATGGCTGATGATTCACAAACAGGTTGTTTTCCATAAAAATTCTGCACTAGTTTGGTAAAAGCAAGTTCAGGAGACAACCACGTGTTTCAACGATCTCGCTGGTCTCGTGGGTGTTCTTTTTATAGCAGGCGTTTGACCTCCTTCTCTGCATTGAGAAGATTAGTCAACTGGTAAATCTTTCCAAGTGCACACCATGTCACTGCTGCTAATTATCCTTTGAGCTCAAGATTAAACGCGGAAATCATGACTGACAGGTACGATCAAGTTTCTTTATTTCAATTTCCATTTAAGCAAATATCGACTAGTTCTATACTTCCCCTACAGTTTTATTCACACTTTACTGCCGTCAGTTATGCACTCTCAGAATTTTATAGGTTTTTAAAAATAACCGAAAGTGATCTGGATAAAATTTTAATTCTGGTTTACAAATATTTTTTAATTTAGAATAAAAATATCCTTTTAATTTTGTAGGCCTATACGTTAAGATTGAAAGTAATTAAAAGTATTAATTCTTTAAAAAAACATTATTTTACTTGTTTGAAAATAAAGAGATTAGATTGGATTAATTTTCTAAAAACCTTCGGCGTATCAGGTTATGTTTAAAATTAAAAATTTGAACATTTCGCGTTTTCTTTTTAAATTTATGGCCTGTTACGCCAACGATTTTTAGAAAATTAAACAAAGAAGAGATTGAAACTTGAGAATTACGAAATTTAAATAAATTTCTTTTTATTAACTCTGTTTATTGATACAATTAGGAGCAAAGTTTTGGTAGGAGCTGGTGTGGTATGGGGCATCACACTTTGTTGCCTTTTATTTACTCGCAGACTACCTAGGTCCACTGCATTATTAAGTTTCATCCCAGCAATTTTATATCGGTCAGTCTCCCTCCCTGTATGAAGGTGTTTTATTTTTTTAAAAAAACTAAATGTGTGTTCCTTTGTTGAATCTCATCCCCTAATCAGAAAGTCATCGATAGACAAGTGCCTCTAAAAAGCAAAAGTGATAAAAAAATATTTTAAAAATAACCAGAGCTTTACTAATTACCCAAAAATTACAAAAAATGTAAATTTTAAATTTACCAACCTGGTATTCAAGCTAAAGTTTCTGTTTGTGTGTTATTTCGTGTTGTTGCGCAATTAACGAGTAAATAGAACGTCGCACAAAAAAACACATTGACGGACATTTGAGAATAATACTCCAAAAGTAAAAATAGGTGTGCCGTTGAAATAAAATACTGAAAGAATCACCTGGAAATTATTGTTTACTCTTGAGTCATCTAAAAGCTTCTGTAATAGTAATAATGCTTATTGCTTTCATTGAACTAGATTTCTCGCAATGAAAATAATATTCCTGCACCAAAAAGGATAAATTGTTTTAGTAATCATAAGATGGATAGTGAGGACGATCAGAAATGCAATTCAACCGAGGCTGGTCCTTCGGTAGAATATTCGTCGCAGGTGTCGACTGAAAGTGACGACGAGAATCTTAAAAAGTGAGAATTAAATTAATTTAATTTAATTTAAATTACATCACATTAAATTAATTTAAATTACATTACATTAAATTAATTTAAATTAAATTACATTAAATTAAAATATATAAATTTATTTTTTGACACAGTGTGCCAAAAAATATCATATGCAACTTGTGCGTACGGTTTTACCCACTTGTGGTGATCGCGGGTGTAAAAATGAATTTTACGCACATGTTGCATAATATACTTTTTCGATTTTTCCAATTTTTGTAATTAATAAATTTTATTAAAGGGCGAAAAATTTCATGTTGACTGGAGCATCACCGCCAAAATTTGTCTCTCTCGAGGAAATCATGAAGGCCACCAATGGACTCAAGAATATGGCCCTCGCCCACGAAATTGCAGTGGATAAAAATTTCAAGCTTCAAAAATTGGAACCAGACGACAGCACTTTGCACAAGAAAGTCAAGGAAATCATGCACAAGGCCTTTTGGACTTTACTGGAAGAACAACTTAAAGAAGATCCACCAAACTACACTCAAGCTTTGGTCTTGCTAAAAGAAATCAAAGAGGTCTATAATTTTGAAATTTAAACTTCCGAAAATAATCCAGCTTAAAAAATTTTTAAATTATTTATTTTAAAAATTTTGTTGTATTTTTTAAATATCATTTGTAATTTTTTTCCTATAACAGACTTTGGACGAATTGGTGTTGCCTCATCACAAGAAAATCCGGGAGAACATCAAGGAAGTGCTTGACGTTGATTTGATAAAGCAGCAGGCAGAAAAAGGAGTTTTGGATTTTCAGCACTACGCTCACTACGTAATGTCAATAATGAGTAAAGTGTGTGCGCCAGTTAGAGACGACAAAATTAAAGAGCTGACTCAATGCACTGATGTGATCGAAACGTTTAAAGGTATAATGGAGATTCTCCAATTGATGAGACTTGACTTGGCCAACTTTACCATCACTATGATGCGACCAAACATCGTTGCCTCGAGTATCGAATACGAAAAAGCGAAATTCGCCGAGTTCCTCAAGGTTCAAGCCGACGGACTTCGATACACAAGAGAATGGATTCTGAAACACTTGAATGATGAAAAGATCTCATCTGCGACTTCAGATCCCAATTCTGTGAAGCAAATCACTCATTGTCTTTTGGCAGAAGCTTATTTGGATCTTCTGCAGTTTGACTTTACTCCAAATGCAGAGGTGAAGTTAAATTTGATTATTGTAAAATTATTTTCAGCCAAGAAAAGTATTAATCTAAACTTTTTTTTTAAAAATAGACATTGATGCTGGATCAAAGTAGACTTTTGGAATTGCGAGACAAGACAAATCGAATAAGTATCATCAGTTCTGTGCTTCTGATAGTGAACAACACGGTGGGAGCTGCTATCCAGGGAATTTCCAGTTTCAAAAAACAAATCAAGGAACATCTCAGTGTCCTTTTGGAATCCGTGCATTCAAATAAGTAAGCTTCTTTATTTTACGAATCATTTGAATTTCCAAATTTTTTTCCAATTTTTAGGGTTTCATAGCCTAGGGTAGAAACTCTTATTCGGTTCGTTGTCCGTCCGTCCGTCGTACGACCCAATATGGTCATAGGGCAAAAACTGACATAGGTCCCAAAATTGGCGTAGTACCCAATATGGGCATAGGGCCCAAAAACCGACATAGGACCGAAAACTGATACAGGACCCAAAATTGGCATAGGGCCCAAAATTGGCATAAGGCCCAAAATCAATAGACTCAAAATTGGTATAGGGTCCAGAATGGACATAAGGCCCAAATTTACTTAGAACCCAAAATTGACACAGTACCCAATATAGGCATAAGGTCCAAAACTGACAGGAACAAAAATTGACGGCCCAAAATTGGCACAGGGCCGAAAATTGATATAGGGCCCAAAACTGACATGACTCGAAATTGGTATAGTACCCAATGTGGACATAGGGTTCAAAACTCGTTCAAAGTGTAGAATCCAAAATTGACATAGGGCCCAAAATTAGTATAGGACCAAAAATTGGTACATGATTCAAAATTAGCATAGGACCCAAAATTGACATAAAACCCAAAATTGATATAGTACCCAATGTGGACAAAGGGTTCAAAATTCGTTCAATGTGTAGGACCCAAAATTAGCATAGGTCCCAAAATTGGCATAGGCCCCAAAATTGACAGTCTAAAAATTGACATAGGACCAAAAATTGACATAGATCCAATAGGGACATAAACCCCAAAACTGACTGACCCCAAAACTGACTGACCCCAAACTTGACAATATGGACATAGGATCCAAAACTGGTATAGGAGCAAAAATGACATAGTACCCAATATAGACATAAGGCCCAAAACTACCAGGAACAAAAATTGACGCCCGAAAGTTCGTGTAGGACCCAAAATTGACATAAAACCCAAAACTAACATAAGACCCAAAATTGTTATAGTACCCAATGTGGACCTAGGTTTCAAAACTCGTTCAAAGCCTAGGATCCAACATTGGAATAGGGCCCAAAATTGGTATAGGACCTAAAATTGGCATAGGGCCAAAAACTGGCGTAAGGCTCAAAATTGGTATAGTACCCAATGTGGACATAGGGTTCAAAACTCGTTCAAAGTGTAGGGCCCAAAATTGACATAGGTCCCGAAATTGGAATAGGGCCCAAAATTGACAGTTTAAAGATTGATATAGGACCCAAAATTGACATAGGATCCAAAATTGACATTCGACCCAATACGGACATAGACCCCAAAACCGACTTAGTGCCCAATATGGACATATTTAAAACTGGTATAGGGCCCAAAATTGGCATAGGCCCCAAAATTGACATAAGACCAAAAATGGACAGTACCAATAAAGCTACGAAACTCTTCCTTGTAGGCGATTGTCGCCTACCATAATTAACTTTTTTTCTTTTTCAAATTTCCAAATTTTTTTTTAATTTTTTCCTAGGGATTTGGAAGTTGCAATGCCGAATGTTCTGGTGCAAGTAAAGGCAGATGTAAAGGCAACACTCGAAGAAATTGGCGCACCTTCTATGTCTTCTGAAGTTGAAACAATTCTCGAGGGTCAAATTCTAGATCTCGTAAAACCTGACCATAAAATCAGGTATCTTGTCAGTAAGTAGAAGTTTTAATTATTAATTACTCGATTTATTTTCAAGTAAATTTCTCGATTTTATTTTATAAATTTGGTTCACAGATCTGAGGATTCGTCAGTTTTTGCAAAAACTAATTCTCTCGCAATCGGCTGCCCCGCAGCAAATTCCTCCAGGACTCTCGTCCCTTCAAGAAGAATTGGCAGCAATTTCGGCGCAATTTCTTATTCTGGTTTCTCATAATCGAAGCGTCTTTGGCGAATATTATCAAGATATTGTCGCCGAAGCGATTCAGAAAACTCAAAACAAATCTGAGGCAATGGAGGAATCATAAAGCAGACAAAAACATAAATATTAGGTCAAGCGCTGTGTTTAAAAAAAAACAGATTAACTAAAAAGAATTTTAAAGAATCATGTAATCATGAAATCGTCTTTGAAATACTGTCAATTTTTTAAAAAGGGAAGAAGGGTGCAATTAATTGAAAATAAAATAGAAGGTGCGAAAGTATTTTCAATCGGACGAAATTAAATTAAATCGAGTCAATTTATTAATGACTCCTTAAGTTTGTAAAATAGATTTTATTTATTATAATTAATTATCTCACGAGTCTCTCGTGGATATCTAACGAGTTATTTACAAATAGCTGTGGTATTATAATAATTTAACGATATTCCAAGCGATTTTAAATCACCTCAGCATTTTATACAGACCGTAATTTTCATTAGAAAAGCACCGTCCGTTTTCCACTTCTTCATACAAAAAATAAGAATATGACTACTCTTCATACAAAAAATAAGATAATGACTACTCTTGTACACGAAACAGCATTTCTTTCAGACAATTGAATTCATAAAATTAACAACTGGAAATGTGTGCCTGAAATGAGTGCGGATTGTGGAATAACGACATTTAAATTATCCATTATTTGGTAAACAATTTTTGTAGCTATCAAAACCATGAATGTAATAAACTATACGATTACACCAATTGCAATTTTGTCATAATTTTATCAAAACCTTGAGCTTTTCTCGACACAATAACTAAATTAAATGTAAATTTAATTTTAATTTAATTTACACTCGTCGCGCGTAAAATGGCCGGCCTCGGGGGTAAACAGCGAGTAAGCGGGCGCTATAAATCACCGGATTTAAAGCGTCGAGCGAGCACTCTTATGTCAACATTCAGGGCCGCATATATAGTCTTTGAACGTACAAAAGTAAATGCGCAGAGTCGCGATGTAAATAACTTCTGGCGGCCCTGACTGTTCGAGCGATGGTCTTTACTGTGGGATGCTCGGGGGGGGGGGGGGGGCAAAACCCTTTCAGCGTAAGCAACCATGATGCTGGCTAGTTGATGGTGGGAATATAGACGGGCGACGAGTGTTATTTAAAACTTAAATTAAAATAAATAAATAAAATAATTTAAAGGTGACCAATAATATCTATTATTAAATTAAGAATTCAGGTCTAATTTCTTTAATTTACTTACTCCTAAAGGTTTATTTAAATTGTCAGGTCTTGTGCAGCAAAATTTTCAATTGATTATCGAACATCAGGACGTGCTTATTTTTTACAAAACTTCTAAAACCTGAAATACAAAGTTGAACAATTTAAACATTTTTTAAATTTTAAATCAGGGATCTGAACGGAACTTTCATTCCATTTCGTTACTTATAGACAAAATTATTTTTTACTTAACTGTGGTTTACTTTCTCAAGATTTGGACAAAATTAGATGATACTTGGTGTTATATTAATGATTGAACCGAAATTATTTTAACTGCCTGTAACGAAATGGAACTAAAGTTTCTTTCGAATCCCTGTTTAAAAGTAAACTTTCTACTGAAAGACCATGAAGCCGGCTTGAAATCCAAGGGCCGGAAATCCAGCGATGAGTGTACTACTTTAAAAATTCAATATAAATTACCTATGAAAAGAGGAAGTAATTTCTCATCCACTAAAAAGAGATCTAGTAAAGTAGATAAAAGTTTTTCAAAGTTTTCATCCTTCGTGTAATTGCTAATCATTTTGCCAAACACTTTATAGTTTTCTTGACTCAATGCTTCCTTCACCTGCGAATAAATTTTGCTTGAATTTTATTCAAATTAAAAAAGGATATGGGTCATTCCAAAAGTTTTTTTTTTTTTTTTAAATCGGCTGCGCGAACATGACAGGAATTTAGTTGGCGCTTTTTTCCTAATAGTAGGTGCACAAAAACCGCTAAAAACGAAGTATTAGATATTTCGATACAAAACTTTCTGAGCATTTTTTCTTTGAAATTTGAGTCTTTCGTGAATTTTGCGTTTTTTTTTAAACCTGCATAAAAAATGTACACTCATCGCTTGAAATAAGGCCGTGCTCAGGAGTAGACGGCCTTACAGTTGATGCTATTAAAATCCAGTTTGAACCGGATTTAAAGCGACGAGCGAGCACTCTTATGTCAACATTCAGGACCACAAATGACTGTGATTCATAACCGATTTTAATGTTTAATAGCTGAATTTATTCGTTTCAGAGAGCAGTTTTAGGAAAAATATTTACCTTATACACATTTCCAAAAATGCAAGCTAGAATCGTTTTCAAAATTGTCTATAAATTCAGTAAATTTCACAAAAGCTCAAAGAGCTGCCAATTTCTAATTTTCAGGTTAAGCGATCTCGCTTTTGCATGAAATTATTAGGTGCATTAAACTTAATGAAAATTTCATGGAAATAATTCTAGTGAAGCGAATAAATTCAGTCATTAAACATTAAAATCGGTTATAAATTACATTTTTATGAAGGTTTGAAAAGAAACGAAAAATTCACGAAAAACTCCAATTTCAAAGAAAAAATTCTCAGAAAGGTTTGAATCGAAAAATCTAATCTTCGTTTTTGGCGGTTTTTGGGCACCTACTATTAGGAAAAAAATCGCCCGATAAATCGCTGTCATGGTCACGCAGAATTTTGACCGAAATTAAAAAAAAATCTTTGCAATGCAATTGTAATACAATTTTTACAAATAAAACTACTTACGAGTTGCAGGTATAATTTTCCTATTTCCCTTTTCTTTTTAGTTGGATCTTTGCTATTGGCATTTTCTTCTTCACTATCGTTTTCAAATTCACTTGGACTTTTCTTCGATGGATTTTCTTTCGAATGATTGGAATATCCAGAGGTTGAAGCTCCAGAATCAAATGGTCCAAAATCCTTCTGCGAATAAATTTTGCTTTAATTTCAATGAAATTAAAAAAGGATTTACAATTGTTACAAATAAAGCTCCTTACATGTTGTGGGTACACTTTTCCAATTTCCCTTTTCCTGTCAGTTGGATTTTTCCTCATGGCATTTCCTTCTGCGCTATTGCTTTTAAATTCACTTGGACTTTTCTTCGATGGATTTTCTTCCACATGATTAGAAATATCCAAGTATCCAGAAGTTGAAGCTTCAGGTTCAAGTGGTTCAAAATCCTTAACCATAATTTTAAACTTCCTCTTTTTCGATGCGGGTACAGGCGTGTTTTTCACCAAATCACACGTGACTAAACTTCCTTTGAGTTTGCAATCGTTGAAATCAATCACTGGACTTGCTTTAGTTTCCGAGAAAATGCTTTTTGGATCTGGCCTCGTGACCTTTGGAGTGACCTTACCATTTTCGGCGTACAATTGAGGATCAAACGACTCTTCCTCTGTTTTTTGTGTGGATTCGATTCTTGGTTTTGAAGAAGATCCAGAAACGAAATTGAATCGAGCCGGAACTGCAGGCAAGGATATTTCACTGTTCCTAGGAGCCATGCTTTTCATTTTCGGTTGTGGTAACTGAAAAAAAAGGGAAAGGAGGGGTTGCAATAAGGTTTGTTTTCTGTCCCAGAATTAAAAACAATTATTTTATCAAAATGAAAACTCGAAAGTGTCCGATATTTTTTGCCCCACATTCGTCTACTTAAAAGACATTATTTTACGTAAGAACAATTTAAATTAAATGATTATCTGAGAAGATAAAAAATGTCTTCAATTTACAGTAGACATTTTTTATATTCTGAAAAAATCGTTCAATTCAAATTGTTCTTATGTAAAACCATGTCTTTTAAGTAAACGAATATGGAGCAAAAAAAATCAGACACTTTCGAATTTTCGTAAAAATTTTTTTTTTTTCTGATTCTGGGGTCAAAAACAAGCCTTATTGCAACCCCTCCTTTTATATTCAAGTAAAGAATTTTTTGTTTAATTTGGTTTAAATTTAATTTTTTAAATTTGTTACCTACAGTTAGTTCTGTGTAACGGAAGAACTCTTTTAATTCTTTCACCACCATCCCAAAGTTGGTAAACTTTTTGATGTGTGGTCGAATCCAGGCTGATAACTGACTTTTAAACTGGGCAGTATCGAATCGACAATCGCAGAGGATTATTGCACCATAGTCGTCTTTGTGTCGAATTATACGACCGATTGCTTGGTTTACAGCCCTCGAGGCTTCGAGTTGATACCACTGTTGACCGGTCAGGTTCTAAAACAATTAATTTTTCTAATTGAAGCGTGCTTCGTTTCATAATTACTTACATTTTATTCATAAATCGTATTAAAAGGTGCTTGGGTGTAGACAAAATGGGCCCTTTCAACACATATTTAAGAGTCTTCAAACCGCAATAGTGCGTCAATCTTTTTTTTCCTATTTAACTTGCTCCGATTTGGCATCCAAGTCTTACACGGGGGTTTTTGGGCTCGCTCAATCCGAATCTGAAGTCAAAATTCGAAAATTCAAAATGGTGGCGCCAATATGGCGGACCAAAATTCAAATATGCTTTTAACTGCATAGTTATAACTTAACCTTTGAATAAAAAATTTTAGGAATGTTATAAAATGATAGAAATCCTTTCTTTCGTCCAGTTAAAAAAAAAGCCTCGGTAAAATTCGCCGACTTTTGATATTTAACCTAAATCTCTTGTACAAAGAGCACATTGTCAAATGCCCTTTTAAATAAAAAAAGTGCTTTAATTTTTCCACATTTAAATAAAAATTCTCTACCTAAACCTTTTTGCCTCATATTTGTCTACTTAAAAGAAATTTTTCTAACGCAAGAACCATTCAAATGAACTATTTTTTAAAAATAAAAAATGCCTTTTATTTACGGTAAACATTTTTTATCTTAGCGAAAAATTATTTAATTTGAAGGGTTCTTGCGTTTAAACATTTTTTTTAAGTAGACAAATATGAGGTAAAAAGGTTTTAGAAATTAAGTGCCTTATTGACAGTCTTCATTTCTCTTTTGTATCAATAGCAAAGAACTGGAATTAATTTTTATTTGAATTTATTTATAAAATTTTAATCAATTATTTTAAGCCTTTTTCATACATCTATATTTTATTTATTTTGGTATTTTATTTGACACTTGAAAATAAATATTTTTTGATGAGGCTGAGTTCTGATGAGGCTATAATATTATAGCGAAATGCATTAACACGTTTCAAAAATAAGCATTGTTTATTTCAAAAACCCATAAAGCTTAAGACCTAAGGCCACAAGAAAAAACCAACTTTATTATTAATTGGGTCTATAATCGTCAAAAATTTCTATAAATATTTTTTCTCATACTTGCCGTAGATTGTCCAAATTGACGACTTTTTTCGTTTGTTTCGTCTGTTTTGGTTTTTTTCGTTTTTCATTTATAAACAATCTTTTTGAAACTGTCCCGCCTTCCATTTTGAAAAGATTAACAAAAAATAAAAACGAAATGTTCTTAAGTAGTACCGTCAAACGGGGCAACTTCTGACATGTGGTGTAAATTCGGACAGCCCTAAATTGATATTTTAAATTACTCAAAACGGTTCCAACTAGAATATGGAATCAGATTAAGCCTTAACTGGTTGCCCCGTTTGACGGTACATCAATTGTTTTATATTCAAAGTAAAACGCATTACGTAGCAAGCGTTAGTAGAACAGTTCTAAACTTGAAATTTGAATAAATTTTAATGATCCTTACTTCTCTGACTTTCGATTTGTTCTCTTCCAAATACCTCTTCTTCAAAATGACTCTAGGATCCATCATCGGTGGAAAAGGAAGACCGGTAATTAACACAGCTCTGCCGTTCGCGTCCGCAAAATCTAAACCTTCGCTAACTTTGCCTCTGCAAACGGCCATAAAAATTGCTCCCTTGCTTGAAGGGTCTCGTATCTTTTCATAGTACTCGTGCATCGTATTTGCAAACGTGTCTTTCGACTGAGGCTCCACATAGATTTGCTATTAGAGAAAAACAAAGTATTTAATAATCAATAATACTTTATTTTTGTTATCGTATAAAGAATTTATTTTTAAAATTTAATATTTTTAAACCTTGCGTTCGGTGATTTTTGTCCAGAGTCCTGAGATTTGCCACTCCTCCTGGCATTTCTTCAAGATAGGATAAGATGGAAAGAATATGAGCAAACCGTGAGGAATCAAGACACTGAAATTATAAACCGTTTGCCCGAGCGAAGCAATATACTTTGGATCATTCCTGAAAAGATAAATTAATTTGTCAAAATTCCTGACAGTGGAGGATTTAATTTCTAGAAAATAGATAATAACCTGGTATTGTATGATGAATTAAGTGGATGACCGTCTGGTCCTTGAGCCAGAACTCCAACACAGACTTGTTTGCCTGTGACGATGTGAGGATTTTCTAGTTGGACATCGATGGGAATTCCAAGTTCAGAAATAAAAGGCTTCAACGGAGAAAGCGTTCCGCTTGTCAAAATTACTGAACGAACTCCTTGGTCGATCAACTGCTGCATCCTGATATTTAATTAAACAATATTTGAATTAAATATTTATATTAAAGCAATATTTGAATTAAATATTTATATTAAAGCAATATTTGAATTAAATATTTATATTAAAGCAATATTTGAATTGAATATTTATATTAAAGCAATATTTGAATTAAATATTTATATTAAAGTAATATTTGAATTGAATATTTATATTAAAGCAATATTTGAATTAAACATTTATATGTTTTAAATAATTAGCAAGAGTTTCCTAATAATAAAATAACTTTTAAATAAATCTTACCCGAAACCCGGACTAAAGCACCAGTAACTAATTAATTTCCCTTCATTTTTCGATATGATTTTCTTCTCCCAGCCGTCGTTTCTAGAACTTTTCTTCTGTTCCTCCATCTGAACATAAACTTTATAGCATTGCTTTATTCTTTCTTTGTGCTTCTGAGCTGAGGCGCCGCCAACAAAAGCGACTCTCAATAAATCCGAAAACTTTTGCAAAGCATTTCCTTTCCTAGCAAATGGCGAAGTGCTTGTCGTTGACAAATATTGAATAATTTTATCCAGTTTTTCAATCACTAAATGCTCTTTACCGTGAGTGAGCTGCAATAAAAAAATATCACAAAATTAAAAAAAATAGTTTTCCTTTTAAAAATGTTTTTAATAGAGGGATGGAAGAATTTTAATAGAAGGATCTGCAAAATAAAAATAGTATTCTTACATCCGCCTTTTCCAAAAGTTCAAAAATGTATCCACCAGGGAAAGTTTTTCCCTCATCGATTTTATCTAATTTTATAACATCGATCGCTTTTTCCAATTCGAGAAACATGGCTTTTAAGATGCAAAGATCCTCTGCTGAGAAATCTTTCGGTACAACACTTGGAGAATCCATTGAAAAGTCATTTTCGCTGAATTCGTTTGACATGTCTTTCATTACGGACGTTATTTCGTCGATGCAGAGAGCAACATCTGTACTGCTAATCTAAAAAAACATTTGTAAAAATTTAAACTTATAACTATTTTTCAGATTTATTTTCCAGTGGAAATCTACCTGTAAAGAGGCTGCTTCCTCGCAAGTTTTTTCAACATTGTGCGCCTCATCCAGTAAAATTACATTATTCTGCAATTCGATTCCTTGAGCTCTTCTCGATTTGGGATCCAATAAATAATTATAAGGCATGAAAGTAATATCCGCGTTTTGCTTCATCTCCCTCGATAAAAAATAGGGACAACATTTGGCCTTTTGACCCGCTTTTACCAAATCTTCTATGTCTAAAATTTGTTGATGGAAAATCGGATCGTCTTTTCTACAAAAAGGGAATCAAAAATCACTCACTATGTTCCTTTTAATTGATACTTAACTTTTCGACTTCAAAAATAATTTCATAAATAAATTATGAACCTCGATTCGATGTTGTTATAAAAATGGCACGTTCTCGCCTTGACCTTGACCTGGCACATATGAATTTTATTGGACGTGTTTTGTTCCTTAGAAACCTCTGGATGGATACAAAGTTGATCCCTAGATCCCAGAACTGCGACTTTAACATGATTGTAGGAAGTCCTTTTTAATTCCTGCATAGCTTGAGAAAGCTGGGAGTGGGTCCTGGAGGCGTAAATAATTTTGGGCATGTTCCAGCCTAAATTCATAGCTTGATTCGGTTGCGGTGCATTGCAGGTTCCACCTGCTGTTTCTAATTCACCTGTTAATTTCTTTGCGAAATAATTCAGGTCAGATTTTTCGGAGGAACCGACAAGGGCGTGAGCTTGAGATTGAGCCTTTCGGACGAGAAGCCAACTTAGAGAGGAACATAGTAGGCATAACGTTTTTCCCGTACCTATTAATTAAAATAAGTCAATATAATTTGTTAATTAATTAGAAATATTTTTAATGGCTTGGGGCAATATTTTTACATTCTGAAATTGATAGAAATTGTTAAGTTTTGATATTATTAATAACATATTTTCACTAGTATCTTGAAAAGAGTTCCACTGGACATATTTTATCTATCCTGTCGAAGGATCAATTTTGATAAGTTAAGAATGATCCCTCTATTCTTAAAGGAATCTTAACGACCTCTCCTTTTCTCTAAAAATATTCAGTTCAGTTCCAGCTCTCTTTCTATATTCTCTATTCAATTCTTTAAAAATTTAAAACCTTCGTAATAGAATAACTTTTAGTTTAAAATCATATCAAGTTTGATATTTTCTTTTTACAATTTGAGTGGTATTCTCTATTCAGTTTAAAAAAAATTTAAAACCTTCGTAATAGAATAATTTTTAGTTTAAAATCATATCAAGTCTGATATTTTCTTTTCACAATTTAAGGTAAGTGGTTGTTTTATTTCTATTTCAATTTATAATTGAACTTGAAATTAATATCTGCTTATTAGAAACTAAAGAACGTGTACTAGAAGTAAGAAAGGTTGTTGAAGAGTCAGCCAAATAATTTATAAACAAAATAGAAATTAAATCAGACGAACAAGTAGACTACAGTTAAATTATAAAGAAACTAAGCCTTATAGGGTACTTTTTACGAAATTAGAATTACGTTGATTTCAGTTGATAAAGACATAAATTAAACAAGGAAGTTATTTTGGAGCACTCTGTGAAAATTTTATACCAATTTAAAGACATCTTAAAATTTATTAAAACTGGTTCTAAAACTAGTCCAGCCAAAGATATTATTTTTGGTCCAGTTACAATATAAGTGTATAAAAAGCTAAAATTAACTTCATATAATCAGATCTTTGGTCCAGCTTCAATATAAGTTATTAAAATAAGTTTAGTTTTTAATTTAAGTTTAATTTAGTTTTTTAAACTTCAATATAAGTTTATAAAAAGCTAAAATTAACTTCAAATAGTCAGATTCATTGCATATTTATCCAGGATTCAGAAAAATCGTTGAACGAGAGTTTGACGTTTAACTTCAACTTAGTGTATTGCTTTTTAAGCAACAATAAACGAATAAATAAAAATTATAAAATTCTTACCAGTAGGAGATTCTAAAACACCGTGTTTTCCATTCTGAAGACATTCTATAACCTTGGACATGTAATCTTCCTGCACTTTATAAGGTTTGAATGGAAAAGTAACAATAACTCCATTGATAGTAACGTCCGTCATTTCGATAAACTCTTAAGAAATGTTAAAAATATTTTAACAAACTCGCACTGAAAAGTCTTACGTTTTAATTTTCATATTTGCTGACACTGGCAGACGCGTTTACTCTTGTTTCCCGCTAAAAACACTAACAGCTGATGATGCCGGAAAAGGTGAGGTTAAGTTTACTCCTTCAGGTTAGGTTAGGGAAAGTCAGCTGATCAGTGGGTGTCCAATCGCGAGGGTCTGAAAACGTCGTCTGTTGATCTATTCCAACAGGTATGTCTATTTTTCTCCCTTTTCCTCGAACCAGAAATGCGAAAAACTATTTGCTTTTGATCATTGAAATCATTAGCTCTCAAGAAAATGAAAAAATTGACATCTTATCTCTTTGCTACGAAGCAAGATGCGATCAAAGTCGGTCAATAACCGCTCCTGTCGGTTATTGACCTCCAAATTACAAACATTTGGCGATTTCTAAAAAAAATTGACCTTTTCTGAGTATTCAAGGATTTTCTTTCTTTTATCTCAAAACAGGTTTAAAAGCATATGTTCAGAATGCAAATTTGTAGATTTTTCTAGATATTTTTGGAGCAGTTTGTTGTATTCCAAGATGAATTAAATTAGAAGTGGTTTCACGATAAGAAGTCATCGCCTTGTTTTTTATCTCAGACGTCCACTTGTTGATGATACATTTTACATTCTTGTGGTTTGCGTTGTTGACCCGAGTTTCCAATTTAAAGCACGGAATAGAAATGACTCATGACTCATTTTTCTGTCCCCTTTTTTATTTTTGTGGGTTTTTTTTTGTTGGACCCCCTTTTTTTGATTTATAAAGGAACATTTTATGGTATTTGTCCAAATTTGGTCGGTGGATTCTTGAGTTTTTTTCAAGAATTTTACATATTAACTTGATTATTGGACGTTAAATAGGATTTTAAATTTAATTTTAATCGCATTTAAATTTCTTAAATTTTTATTTTGACTAGAAATATCTAAATTGCATTAATTTTATTTAATATAAATTTTAGAATCGTAAGGACTTAAAATATATATTTATTTATTATTTGTTAATTTTTTTTATTATAGTAGGTCAGCAACCTTATGGTTCATAATCTCATAATCATTTATTTCACAAAATAATTGGCACTATATTTGTATGCAATCATAGTTTATTTGTTAATCTTAATTATATTTATATATTTTTTATATTTATATTTTATATTTCTATTCTTTTATATTTCTAGTATATTAGCTATAAAATGATTTGATTTATTTATAATACTAAAAATCAATTCACTACTTACGAAACGTGTGCAATTAAATAACCTGTATAATTTAGATAAATATTACACATTTTTATTTAATATGAACATTATATTTATATTATATTATAGTGTGAGTGCGCTGGTCTCCGGATACGTACCAGTGGTCGGACGAATATTTATTTTCTCTGAATAAAATTGTCCTACGTTATAAAAGTTCAGTCATATAAAAGAGACTGGCATTTATTTCCTATCCTTTTTTTGGCAGATCGCAATATGTAATACTTTTTTATTTATGAATTTCCAAAAGTGGTGTCCGAACATAGAATCGTTGTCTGTCCACCGGTGCGTTTACCCTATATATATATTTAAATTTAAAAAAATTATAAAAATAAAAGAAATATTATAAATTACACTTTCTCTTTGCAGAAGGTTGTGCAAATTTTATTAAAGATGCGTCTAGTAATTTGTGACACAGTTGATCATGTCGCTGAGTGGTCAGCAAAGTATGTATTAAAAAGGATTAGGGAATTTCAGCCAAACGAAAACAAGTATTTCGTCCTTGGATTGCCCACAGGTACATCAATACTAAAAAAAATATATATTCTCCTCTGGATAAATTCCTCAAACGAAATCACTCGGATTTATTTTAATTATTAATTCAAGTCCTAATTCTTTAGGTGGCACTCCTTTGGGCATGTACAAAAAACTAATTGAATTTTACAAAGAAGGAAAGCTTTCCTTTAAATACGTAAAGACTTTTAACATGGACGAGTACGTAGATTTGCCCAGGGGTCATCCTGAATCCTATCACTACTACATGTACAATAATTTTTTTAAACATATCGATATTGACCCTAAAAATGCTCATGTCCTTGATGGCAATGCTTCTGATCTCGATAAAGAGTGCAATAATTTCGAAAAAAAGATCAAGGAAGCTGGGGGAATTGAACTTTTCATCGGAGGTATTTATTCTTGAAAAATGAAGCTCTTTTGGAATTTTTTCTGAAATTGTCTGGAAAGAACTTTTTGATATTAATTAAAGAAATTTTTGATATTAATTAAAGAAACTTTTGATATTAATTAAGGAAATTTTTGATATTTATTAAATTAATTTTAGGTATTGGCCCTGATGGTCACATCGCCTTTAATGAGCCAGGATCTTCCCTAGCTTCGAGAACCAGAGTAAAGACTCTGGCTCAAGACACTTTGGAAGCAAATGCTAGATTTTTCGGCAATGATATAAAAAAAGTGCCAAAGGAAGCGTTGACCGTTGGAGTTGGTACTGTGATGGACGCGAAGGAAGTTATGATTCTGATCACTGGCTCTCACAAGGCTTTCGCACTCTATAAAGCCATTGAAGAAGGCATCAATCATATGTGGACTGTTTCTGCTTTTCAACAACACCCACGTACAATTATAATCTGTGATGAGGATGCAACTATGGAATTACGCGTCAAGACTGTAAAATACTTCAAGGTAAAATCCCAGAACTTTATCATTAATCATATATGTAGTTCATATATCGCAAAAATTTTCATTTAGTCTGTAAATCATTTGCAATTAAATGATTTGCAAGAAATCATCTGTTTGTATCTCTACATCTATTTGTATCTCTACATCTGTTTGTATCTTCTTAGGCTTTGAGTGCCGTTCATCTCAAACTGATTGAGGAATCTCCGACTCCTCGTCGCTCTCTGAGTGGCTCTGAAAAGGCTTAGAAATTGATACTGACTTCAGAGAAGGTATCAGAAAGTCTTTCTCGGATCAAAGGTCAAACCGCATTTATTTCAAATAAACCTCTCGAGTACTTAGATTATCTATTTTATATCTTTCAATTTTACATATTGTTAATATGCATTTATCTGTGTACACTTTTAATAAATACATTATTTTCCCATATTTGTAGACAACGAGTGAGCCAATTTCCAAAAGAAAATTATAAAGTAGGAAAAAGGATCCAGTCGCGAAAAGACGCAAGTCATTGACAACTAGCGATTTTCAGAACCTGTTTGTTTACAATTTATCAGCTATTAATCTTGATGCCATTTTGCTCACGATTACGTTTACGTAATCGAGCTTCAAAGATCTGGGAGTTTGCTGCGAATGGGGATAGTTAGGTGATGCGAGGCTAAAATATATATAAAAAAAGAGATTGTATAGTAACACAGCACTACGTCGAGGTTGATTAAGTGCAAAGTGCAGTAGTGGTGGTTACTCAGAAAATTGAGAGTTACATTCACGACTCGCGTAACCATTGGTTGTCATAAATCACAAGGCTACGAATCTCAACTTCAGTTTGCTCAAGTTCTTTGCCTGGAGCAGATGAAATTCACTCTGGTGCTTGCTAAAAATATTAATAAACGGGAAAACTAATTAAACCCTTAGAAAATAAAAGATTAAAACGAAAATTTTTTAAGTATTAATGAAGTCGGTGTTAAATAATATAAATTCTAAAATAACTGAAGAAGGTGCTAATTTTGAGGACTTCGGAAAAGTTAATTTTTAATATAATACAAAAAATTGCATTTGATACCAAAAATCGAATTTAATAATAATTTTAATCATGAATGAAGTGGTCCTCCGTGATTTGCAATCGGTCCTTCGTCAGCAATTGGGGAACGAACTAATAGTTGAAAATTTCTCAACAAAGTTGCTTCTGCCTCCAGGGGAAAATTATGGAAGTACAATGTTGTCAGTAGAAGCATCAATCAAGAAGAATAAAGTTGCAAAGGCAGAAACTTTACATTTGGTGGCGAAAATGCTCCCACCAACGACTTTTCAACGAGAAATTTTCGATAGTGCCTTCACTTTCAGAAAAGAAAGTTTTCTCTACACAGACATTCTTCCTTGCTACAAAAAACTGGAGATGGAATTTGGAGTCGAAGAGAATGAAATCTTTGACATTGGTGCCAAATTTTATGGGACCAGACTCTCGTCCAATTCGGAGGTCGACTTTGATGATGATGCTGTTATTTTGTTGGAGAATTTAAAAGTCAGAGGATACTACACAGGCGATAGAAAAATAGGTGCTTGTTTTTTTTTGTTACTGATATTGTTTAGATTTTAGATACTAAGATTGCTTAGTCATCGTTGCAAAAACCAACATGACTTTGAAATCTCATGAGGAAGTTTCCTCAGCTTTTTATAAAACATTTTTTCTGAAGTTATCGAATCAAAGATACTGTTGATCAAAAAAATTGTCGAATCAAGAAAGATACTGTTGATAAAAAAAATTGTCGAATCAAGGAAAATACTATTGATCAAAAAAATTGTCGAATCAAGGAAGATACTATTGATCAAAAAAATTGTCGAATCAAGGAAGGTACTGTTGATCAAACAAATGTCGATGTTTTATTTAAATTCCACCAATTCTCTTCAAAATTAATTATACTTCCAGGATTGGATCTGGAGCACGCGAGAGTAGCAATCCGGGCGCTCGCCAAATTCCACGCCCTGGGGATGGCTGTAAAATACAAGCGACCTGATGAATTTGAAGTCCTGAAAGTCCGCTGCAAGTGCCTCAAATTAAATCCAGAAGCTTTCAAAGAATTGAAGGAAGCAATGGTGAATGATTGTCGTTCAGATCCAGTGATCAACAAATACATAGACAAATGTGAACCTCTCCTAAACATGGAGCCAGCCAATTGGACCAGTACACCTCCAGAACCCTGGTCCACCATCATCCATTCGGATTTCTGGGTGAACAACATGATGTTTCACAAGAACTCAAATGGCAAAGTCGATGACATCAGATTCGTCGATTTCCAGAATTACCTCTTCCAGAATCCAATTAACGAGTTGATCTTCTTCATCGGAGCCAGCGTTGTAACCGACCTGATCTCAAAAAATATAGACAGTCTTCTGGATTTGTATTATGAAACCTTCATATCGGTTTTAAAAAGGATGGATTGTGATGTCAGTCTTT
Organism: Euceroptres primus; assembly: GCA_037177015.1. Taxonomy (NCBI): domain Eukaryota; kingdom Metazoa; phylum Arthropoda; class Insecta; order Hymenoptera; family Figitidae; genus Euceroptres; species Euceroptres primus. The sequence goes on from JBAGKK010000211.1 coordinate 45,511, forward strand.
TCAGCCGAGATAAATTTGATGAGAGGGTGAAAAAGCATGCTTGTAAGGAATTTAGCCACTGCGCTTTTATGATGAGGGTCTTGACTATTGATGTTGAAAAGGATGGAGTCGATGCGAGCAAATTGCATTCGTTGGACTTCCAGTCAGTTAATGCCACGTTCTTTAATAGGATGAGGAAACTTGTTATGATATTCATAGAAAGAGACTGGATTTAAGTAGGTTTTTTTTTATAACAGATCATAGTTAGAAAATTCCGATAATAGTTAAAATTAGATTGTTGCACTTTTCACTATTTCTTGGCTTTGAAATTTTCAAATTTCATTTGGAAAAATCTAAAGATTACACTTTAGTAAAAAATAAACACAAAAAGTATTTTTTTAAATTAATGAATATACATTGAGTGAATTGATAACGCGGAAGAAATAATTTCATGAAACTCTGATTGCACTAAGAGCTTAGATTAGATCTTTCTCAATGATTAAGTTCTTCAACAACGATAATAAACTAGAACAATGCTTCAAGTTGTCATTAAAAGTACATTTCCTGTAGAAAAAAAGATTGTCATTCAAGATGATAAAGATGCCTTTACATAATAACTGACTTTTGTTTAGATTTGGCCTTCTTTATGTACATTGTTAGAAAACACTGACTGAAGTTTTTACTATTCACGTAACTGAATTTTCAAGTACGTGTGCTTTAAAATTCAAACATATTAATTTAACAATATACTCGTGTTATTTTCCACTTTAATAATTCAGTACAGTTTTAAAATTGACATAATTCACCTTGAGTTTCACTTCGATCAAGTTTTTTGACTCCGGGGATGAATTATTTACCCTAAAAACATATTAGAATCCGAAAATTGAATGCATATAACTTATAGGTTAGGTTCAGATTTTGGATTCTAACTGCATTATTCTGTTTATTATATATTATTATTTTTCCAGAATTATATTTCCAGACATCTGTGAATTATAGAATGATAATAACTCTGTATACAATTTGTTTATGAAATGAAATTAAAAATACTATTATAGCACATAAATATAGAAAGAAAAAGATTTTCATGAATGAATTTTCAGTTATAAGTGCATTAAAATTCAGTTAACAAGAATTAAAATCCCTTTTAATTACCGATCTGAAATTTCAGTTACTACATTAAAAGTAGATTAAAGGTACATTAAAAGTGCTTGAATTTGAAAGAATTTTCATAATTTTGTATGACAAACTCTCAAGAAATTGACTTTTATAATAAGCATGTGCACAATTAGAATAACAACTTCACAAAAAAAAAGTGATTTGTCCGGTGGACCAGAGCAGTGTATCCTTATGTATTTTGACCCGCTGAATCCGAAGTCAGAAATGTCAAATTGGCTCGTGTTCTTCATGTTTCATCCCTAACCTCAAAAAACACCCGTAAAAAGTCGATATTCCGCAAAATTCGAAACTTTTTTTTTTGAATATGGTAAAAGTGGTAATATATATGTTTTTGGCGTTGCTGAATCGTAGTGTGGTGTCAAATTTTTAAAATTGAAATTGGCGGATCCAATATGCCGCACAGTAGGGCAGAAAAAGCGTCTGTGAACAAATCAATTTTCAGACTAAACTACTCATCCGATTTGGACTTTTTTAAAAAATTGAAATGTATTAAATTCCGCATCGTTACAAAGGAGGGCATTTTTGAAAAATTTTCTCAAGAATTTTTTATTCATTAAAAACTAAAACAATTTTTTTATTTATTAAAAACTAAAAAATTTTTTTTTGACTTTTCAGGCTCCCGTAAAAAAAATTTTTTGTCCGAAAATGGTCCACGTCGAGGCAAAAACTCATAAAAACGGTGTCCAACAGTATTAATTTTATAATACAAAAAATTTAAGTTGTTATAAACAAATTAGTGAGCAAAAGATGTATTTTTTTATTTGCCATATTTTAATGCAATAAACCAATATTTCAAGAGAAAATGGAAATAAAATAATGTTAATTTAAAATTAGAAGACGTTAGACATCAATTCCTAATTGTTTATAACAATTTAATAAACAAATACGAATATAAGGTATTTTTAATTAAATAGATTTAGTTTTTTCAGCAGAATTATAGCTATAAATATTTCACCAATGAACTTCTGCTGTGATAGTTTGCACTGCAACTATTATTATTTGCATGTATCGTGCATTAGATTTGCGTGTATTATTTAAACAAATTTTATAAGCAAATGCATTATTTGGCCATTTTTGAGTAGGTAAGTTCGTTTTTTTCAGCAGAATCAATAACTAGTATGTTGCCAAGGTGTCTTGCTGTTTTACTTTACACTTTGGCATCAATTGTTTATTTTTTTAACAAATTTAGTTAACAAATTAATTATTTGAGCATTTTTCAATATAGAAATTTTGTTTTTTCAGCAGAATCAACTACAAACATCTTAGAGATAGTCTATTGCTATGATAATTCGCAGTTAAACAATAATTGTACATTATTTAAACAAATTTAATAAACAAATGCATTGCTTGGGTGTTTTTCAATAAATGAGTTTCGTTTTTTTTAAAAAACAGAATCTACTCTAAATATTCCACCCATAGCCTTTTGCTATGATAATTTGCAGTTCGAAAATATATATTGTTTGAATAAATTTAATAAACAAAGGTATTGTTTGGCAATTTTTCTATAAATAAGCTTTTTTTCCAGCTGAATCAATAACTAGTATGTTGCCAAGGTGTCTTGCTGTTTTACTTTACACTTAGGCATCAATTGTTTATTGTTTAAGCAAATTTAGTTAACAAATTAATTATTTGAGTATTTTTCAACATAGAAATTTTGTTTTTCAGTAGAATCAACTACAAACATCTTAGAGATAGTCTATTGCTATGATGATTCGCAGTTAAACAATAATTTTACATTATTTAAACAAATTTAATAAACAAATGCATTGCTTGGGTATTTTTCAATAGATCAGTTTCGTTTTTTTTTTTAAAACAGAATCTACTATAAATATTTCACCCATGGCCTTTTGCTATGATAATTTGCAGTTGTTATTGTTTAAACAAATTTGCTATGATTGTTTAAATTATTGTTTAAACCTTTTGCTATGATAATTTGCAGTTCTATATTATTTAAACAAATTCAATAAACAAAGGTGTTGTTTGGAAATTTTTCAATAGATAATTACTTATAGATACATATAATAGATAGATACTATAATTAATTATAGATACTTTAACTCAGCCACGTGAATGTAATAATTAATTTGAAGAAATTTTGTTTGGGGGTTCAATATGAAAATAATTTATTGGTAGAATTAAGAATTTAGAAAAAGTTTTAATTGCTTGTAAATATTTCTTTTCTGAAAAGTTGCGAACTAGATATTTTACTAGAAAATAAATGCACCTAGTAAAAATTTGCAATATATTGTGAAAATTAATATGCTTAGTTTACTTTTAATAAATCAGTATTAGTTAACTTTAACTCAGTCACGTGAATGTAATAATTATTTTGAAGAAATTTCGTTTGGGGGTTCAATATAAAAATAATTTATTGGTAGAATTAAGAATTTAGAAAAAGTTTTAATTGCGTGTAAATATTTCTTTTCTGAAAAGTTGCGAACTAGATATTTTACTAGAAAATAAATGCACCTAGTAAAAATTTGTAATATATTGTGAAAATTAATATGCTTGTTTTACTTTTAATAAATCAGTATTAGTTAACAGGATTTAATAAGTTAATTTGTATTTTATTCCCAATTGCCAAAAAAGTGGATAATTAAAAAAAAACTTGAAGAGAAAAGATGTTTAATTGTAAACAATATTTTAATTTTTAGAAGATTTTCAGAATTTTATATACACTATAAGACAAACCTCACCTAAATTTATTTTATCCTCTTCACTTTAGGAACTTTTCTATTCCGATTCCTGTTCTTCACGTTCGTGACCTCGTAAAAGTTGCTGCCAATCTTCTTCCTTTTGTTTGCTCTTTCAATAGCTCTCCTCTGCTTGCTTGTTAATTTCCGTTTTTCCTTTGCATTTCCTTTCAGACTCGAAACTTCGAAAGTTCCACTACTTGATGCCGCTTTCAAATCGGAAATTTCGCTATCGCTTGAATCGCCATCTTCTGCATCATCATAAACATCTTTATTTAAAGTATCTTTTTCAAATGGAACCATATCCTCGTCAGAATCATTTCCCTCATCCTTATTTTTTTTCTGAGTCTCTTTTGCGTCGAGGTCCTTTGACTCAGTCTCCTGAATTTTCTTAGTTTCATTCAAACTATTCTCAACCTCCATACCATTTTCTTCTTGATTTCCTTCATCATCTTCGCTGTCCTCTCCAATATCTGAAGGACACGGGGTTTGCACATAACTATAACTATCGCTATTCTCAACCTCATCATTCGCCACATCACTCTCCTCTTTTCTCATGTCCTCCCTCGAATACGGCAAACCGACTCTGATTTTCTTAAAATCTTGCAAAACACTCAAAGTCGCTCGTTCCTGTTTCTTCGCATTTTCCTTCTGTTCTTCGTCCTCGGGATTTTCTTCCTCTGCTTCTTTATTATCATTCTCCACAGCCTGAACCTTTTTTTGTAAAGGTTCTTCGAAACCTTTAGGGACGACATAAAACGGAAGCTTCCCTCTCTGCCAATCGTTCAGAACCATCTTCGCAGTCGTCGAAATATCAGGTTCTCCTTTTTTCAGCAATTTTCCCGACCTGCGAGAAAGCTTCTCCAGAAAATCTACGTGATCAGTCCAATCCTCGATTTTGTAGGTCTTCTTGATATATTCTGGCTTCACTCTCTCGAGAACACTGGCGATATAGTCCTCTGGATTCTGAACCAGCTCAACCCTCACGACTCCTTTCAAAACCTTCTCTGTGTCTGTTTCCGCGGAAGGATAAACGACTCCTGGGCAATCGATGAGATAAATTCGTTTCATGAGTGTGACATATTGCCAGACTTTCGTCTCGCCTGCTATTGGCGCGACCTTGCAGACTTTTTTAGATCGCAGGGTATTGATGATCGAACTTTTTCCCGTGTTAGGATAACCGATGAATCCAACGCTGATCTGCTTTTTATCTGTGTGAAGTTTTCCAAATTGTCGGAGGAGATTAATCAGAGAACCTTTTCCAAAAGGATGGGTGAGAGATGCGTGGAAAGCGATCGTGGGATACTCGGCGCTGAGAATTGCGACCCATCTTTGCGTGACCCAGGTTGGGACGAGATCCACCTTGTTTAGAATGAAAATAAGATGCTTGTGAGTCTTCTCGGTTTTCATATACTTTTCCACGGGCGGAGATCGGGTGCCCATTGGATCTCTTGCATCTAGGACCTGCAAAAATTGTTGAGAAGAGTTTGAAAGATTACAGAGATATAAAAGAAATTTTTATGAATATGAAATACAAACCTGAAGTACGACGTCTGAAGAATCAATGACCTTATAGAGTTCATTCCAGATTCTTCTGCTTTGTCCTGCAGCCATGACCCAATCCCTCGGGGCGTCCTTCATTCCAGGATCAGGGCGAATCAGATCAAAATCCTTCTGGTCCTTATTTTTATCATAATCGTTTTCTTTTTCTTCAGCCACCTTCTTCAATTCATCATAGGAAGCAATGCTCAAGTTTGGTCTTTTTCTCTGTTTCTTGGGACCAAAGACACTCTGAAAACTTTCAGTTTCGAGAACATGAACCCTGGCTTTTTCTGCCTTTTCTTGCAATAAAGTAACGGGTAATTGTGAAGGTTTGATAATAACTTGATATGGATTGTTTCTCACGATACCAAGTTCCTTTTGAAAATTTTGCAGGGCATTTTGAGTGATTACCCTGGAGTTGCTGAACCATCTTTGCGAGGGTTCTACACGCGACATTGTACCAGAAGGAACTCGCCCTTGAAAAGGCGCAGGGCTTATAATTTTACCGGATTTGTCTCGTTTTGCTTTTGAGTTTCGGTACATTTGCAGTCTTTTGATAGTACCTTTTGTTCGTACCTTTGCTACTCCTTTTAAACCTTCGGTAGATCGCTCTGGATTCATACTGTGCCCGGAACGGTTGAAACCCTCCTTCCGGGGAGGTTTGTGCCCTGAATGTGATTTCGCCATTGTTCTGGAAATTAAAATAAAATATGTTTAAGGGTCGTTGCCAAAAAGTTGTGAATTTCAAGTCCCGACAGTTTTAAACATTTTCAGTATTTAATATATTTTTTTGAATACCACTGGTAGTTTTTGGTAATACCACAAAGTAGTTTTTGGTAAAGTTTCAAAATTTTAGATGCCTTTGTTTAGAAATGGGAAATTAAAATATACCAAAAACATTCACTCGGTATCCTGTCCCCAAATACAGATTCACAAACTAAAATTGCGAAATAATGACAGCAAAATTTTTTAAATGATTAATTCTCATACGAGTCATTTGTATTAAGTTAAAGAATCTAAGAATTATGAATAGGGATAAACATTTTAGATTTGAAGATGTTTATAAATGTTTAGAAGTCTATTCCTGAAGTTTCATGTCCACTCGGTAATTCTCATATTTTAGGTTAGAATTTGGAAAAAATTACTTTTAAAAATCTTAAAAAAATCAAAAACTCATTACTTTTAGTCCTATGTAAGTGCTCGTGTAAGCAAAAACATGTTTATTGTTCGCAACTTCAAAAAATTTCTGCAAATTATGTACCGTATGATTTAAAACAATGTCCACTCGATTTCATTTTTAAAAAGTGTTAAATAAAAACAATCAATAGGCCAAATTTCACAACTTTTTGGCAACGGCCCTTAAAAAGCATAGGACCTTTTCAGAAATATTGCACGAAATTGTAGAAATGAAATAAATTCGATAGATGCAAGTTCTTGTAATGTTTTAAATATCTTTTTTAACGTTTATAATACCTTGACTTTTAGGTTATGTTATCAAATAGACTTAAAATACAATTTTACGTTCAAAAAAGAATTTACACTCAGTTATCATCACACTTCTCAATTAAATAATTTTATTAATTATAGTCAGATTGGGAGACCACATAACGGAGAAGTATTTTTTACATTTTTAAGGAGAAAATAGTGGAGCATGATGCGATATGTAAAGTTTAAAGTTTAATTTCAACTTTCAGCCATGCAATTTAAATAAAAATAAGTTTATTACTAATCTATATGAATATTTTGTAATTACCTTCTGGAATCTTTTTCCTTTTTAATCAAAATACATTAAATTATCAATAAAATTCAAATTATAATAACGTGTGTCACCAAAGACCAAAAGCCATACGTGATGTTAACTTCAAAAGTAAGGTTAGGATCAGTGAATCAGTGTAACCAACCCAAGAAAGATTAAATCATTTTTATTAATAATTAACATTTAATAAAAGATGATTTAATAATTAATAGGAACTTGATTATATCAAACGATATCAAGGTCTTCTTGTTAAAAGATTATTTTTAGTGAAAAATCTTAATAAAGCTTTCCAATATCACAAAGAAAAAGATTTGACGTTGGCTGGACTGATCACCAAATTCAAATTCAAATAATCATTTTATAGATTGCAAGAAGCTTACGTAAATAATAAATTATAATAAGAAGCTTACGTAAAATATAGAAATTAGATGAATAAACAAAATTAAATGTAAAGAATGCAAATAAAAATCTAAAATGACGAAATTTCACAAACAGTAATTTGAGCAAGAGGAATTAAGTTTCTTTTTTTGAAAAGTACATAGTACACAAACGTCCCTTTTTTATAGTAGTTTATTTATTGCAATTATTTTCTAGGTTTCAATTTAATATTATTTTAAAACTTCCTCATTATTTCGATTCTTCTTTTTTTCATCATCTATAAATAAAAAATTGATATTAAGAACTAAGTAAGACTAAGTAAGGACTAAGTAACTAATTAAAGTAGAAAACTCAGTAAGTTACGTTCCCAAGATGGCGAGACTGTTGACATTAGGGTTGCGTACGTACGTAATATACCTTAGGTAATTTACGTAGTTTTTTTTTTTAAAGTAATTGAGTAAGTAATTTTTTTAAAAGTAATTTACGTTTCAAGATGGCGACTTGAAAATAAATATAACCTAATTCTTTAATACACCGAAGATACTGACTTGCTTGACAGCATCTTAATTTATTAAAAAATGATTAGAGGTGGCAGGCCCAGAAATTCCTTCTGAGAGGAGTTAAATTTTATTTTAAAGAGGGAAAATGGTAAATGGTCATCCACCTTACAAGATCGGCATTTTTTACGTTTATTACATTTTTACGTAAAATACGCATATAAAAGTTCGAGTTACGCGTAACCGTGCAACCCTGGGCGTAATATACGTCGTGCTCGCGTAGCAAACGAGGGACGTAATAATACGCGTAAAAAACCACGTATATTACGTGACGTATTATACGTTCCCAACCCTGGAGAATTATGAACAGTGTTGCCGGGGTGCCAACTCAAAATTTCTCAACCGTGTACGCAGAAATTACCGATTTTTCCCGGAATGCAAAAACCTTGGTTATTTCATGGAAACTTCTGGTTACTTCCGAAATTTTTTTTAATTACCGAAAAATGACCAATTAATTAACCGGTAGTTATGTAAATTTTTTAATTTTACTAGTAATTACGGTGAAAAGTACCATCAATTGAAAAAATCCCGGAATATTTTCATTTACAACAAAATCTCCCGAGACAAAGGTTGCATGGTTACGCGTAACTCGAACTTTTATACGCATAATACTTTTTTTACGTATTTTACGTAACATGCAATAAACGTAAAAAATGTCCGACTTGAAAGATAGGTGAGGGAAAAAAGCATAATATAACCTCACTTATTCCGGAATGCATTAAGTGCGAGATTAAATGAATTATTTTTTATAAAATTTTGCTCTAAAGAGTTTTACTGGATCGAAAACCGTTGTACTAAATCTAATTAAAATAAACGAAAGAAATTGCAGAAATTAATTTTATATCAATTATTTATTTTTCCATACAAATTATAAACATGTTTTTCAAATACTGTACATATACTGAGTTCTATTATATTTTTAAACCTCTAATTTAATGATATATCATTTTCATTTATTTCCATTTACTCGTTAAATCAACTACTTTGATCCTCATTTCGTTTCGTTTATGATAACATAATATACAGGTAAGATTTATCGTTTCTTTCTTTTTTTTCTTTTTACCTCCGCAGCACATGAATTTTCTATCCGTCAATTCTGATCAAGCTCAATTCTTTGATATGGCAGTTCCAGGATATGGACAAATATAGACTCTGACGTATTTCCAATAAGCGATCACAGCGCCTCTATAGATCGTAATTCTTGGGTGCTTGTAACTCATAATGCTGGAATTGAGAAATTTGCATAATCTATGAACACGATCGGACTTCAAAATTCACAATCTAAATCAAGGGCGTGCGAGGGAGGGGGGTGACACCCCCCCCCAAATGGTCGTGTTGAGTCGGCATTTTCGGGACTTTCGGGTAATTCGACCATAAAGTCGGCTAATCAGCAAAAAATGGTAACTAGTCGGCAAATTCCACTTATTGAGTCGATATTTATGACAATACTCACCTCCCAAAACTCAACACGCTTGCTACGCCCCTGATCTAAATTATTTTTCGATGCAGTCGGACCTCCACCATTTCATATCGGATCTCCTTTTACTTTTCACAGTGGTCCTGTAGGAAGAAAAAGGAGATCCGATATGAAATGGTGGAGTTCCCATATGAAATGATGGAGATCCGATATGAAATGGTGGAGGTACGACTGTAATGTACGAAAGGTACGACTGTAACCTTTTTGTACGTTTTTAGTGCAATTGAAATCTAGTGCACCCAAGAACTTACTCGTTTCGCCGCTGCTTACAGCGCCATTCCAAAATACGTCAGATCCCTATAAATCTCAAATCAAATCATCCGTTGCATTGAACAATCTACACAAATGGCTAAAAAATTTCTTTTCAGACAAAGCTGACTTTTTCTCTAAAATCTACCTATTTTATTTAAAAAAATATAGATAAGAGACTGAAACCTATCAAAACAAAAATTCTTACAGATAAAAAAAGTTTTAAAAACTGTAATAAGATTAAAATATTTTTCATCTGAATTTTCATATATATTTTTTGATTACAATAAAAATCGATTTATCGTTACTAATATGCACAATTATACTTCTCTTATAAAATAAACCATTTCTGTCCCTAATCCATATTTTTTTTAAATACCTCAAAATTTTCTGAATTACAAACTACAAAAAATAGACGGAACTTCAATAATATTTTCTCGTAGACGAATGGTCGGTATTATTTAATATTTACAGAGATATTCAAGAAACGTGTGCAGATTGTATCGAGGATTGTGTACAATGCGAGCCATTCGTTTTCTGCGTATCTCTCATAAAGTAACAAACCTCTGCCTATTTTTGAATTTTCTTTTTTTGTCGGTTCTCGATTTTGTCGATATCATCATCAATATAGAGTGAGAGAGTACTATTTTCTATCTTCACAGAAGACATAGATAAATATATATTTTCATAATCTTTCCTTATAAATGTAATTCGCTTACTTTAAAATCATTACTCGTTATTTTAATGTTAATAATATTAGTGTCGGTGCTCATATTTTTTTTCCGCTGAAATTTATCCTCTTCTTATTTATACTTTCGCATGGAGAACATATAACGTAAGTGAAAGTGAATTTTGTTTGAACGTATTTTCGAATGCACGCGTGTGTACTCGTGTGTGTGTGTGTGTGTGTATGTGTACACGAAAAAAAAAATAGAAAACAAAAATAATAAAACCAGGAGATGCTCATTTCCGCCTGGAAACGTTATCGATATCTTAAGTAACTCTTACATAGAGATCATTTTGAGTAATCGTTTCTGCATAGCACAAAATGTCTTTTGTCCATTGACTAAGAATTTAATGAATAATTATTCTAAAATAATATCAATCTTTCTAATTAATTATTTAAATTTTATCCAGTCCAAGTTTATCTGATATGGAAGAAATTTGATTTCTAATTAATTCTCCATTTCAAAAATCAACTTATTTTCTCAGTAAAATTTTCAATTTTGCCAAGAATTTAAAAGAATCCAATAAAAGCCAATAAAACCATTCTAATTACAATTTTAAAGACAGCCATGCTAGGCGGATTTAATTTCTTAGTACGTAACAGCATCTCAATGGTCGCGTGTGTCTAGTTCTATTTATTTTTTAAATTCGCCGAATTTTTCTCCCGGAGTATCTAATACGAGATAAAGAACTAAGAAGTACAGAAGCTGCCAAATTTCTAACCGAACTTAAATACTTACAGCAAGAATTTCACCGGCCAATCACACTCGATCGGCAAAATTTTATTTCTCACCCTGAATTAAAAACAAACAAAAAAAAGAACATATTTCTGACTAAAAGAGAGAGATCAAAATACATTGCCACTTGTTTCGTAAGAGTTAATTAAAGTAACAATACGGAAATTAATAACGTAATGTAGCCTTAAGGAGTAACGCGTCCCTTCTTTGAGTTAGTGTTCACCGCTCGGTAGGCAAGTTCTGTTTCGAGAACAGACAACGGATCAGAATGGAGAGTATGTACGAGTAAAAAAAAAAACTTTGAACGCTTCTTGTACCCTCCGAAAGAAACTAGAGGCTCTAGGTGAAAACCGCCAAAGGGTTGCTTTAAGTACTTCGATTTGAACCTGAATCACTGGAAATATTTCAAAAACAAGGGATATAATATATATATATATATATAATATATATATATATATAATAATTTTATATAATTCTTAAAAGTGTAAAATTTGCTTCTCGGAGTTTTGCGTTTGCTTAGTTAAAGCCTTAGAAAAGGGCTACTAAATAGTAGAAAGTTAAAAACAAACTGTACGCTAGGTATGAAAGTCACGTAGGGATTATAGAAAAAGAGACCTTAGATTACAAAGTAAGGCGACTATAAGAAATACAAACACTTCTCACTAATCTACGTGTCGCTGCCTAGTGGGTGGGAAAGTAATAAATTCTGCAATCAAACGTTCCTTCTCTAAAATCGATAAAAATCTAAAAAAATCTTTCTTGAACGATCGCCAAACATCCAACCTCTGAAGCTCTCAAGGTACGGAGAAACGTGCTTTAAAATTGGCCGTCCGTGTGTTTATAAAAAGAGGAACAAATAAAAACTAAAATAGGACAAAAAAAGGAATAAAAATAAAAATAAATGAAAATAAAAACAAAAGTAATAAAATTCGAGACTCGCGAATCTGCATAATGGCATCCCTTTAGCTTCCGTTTCTCTAAAACTTAGATCACTTAGATAGCTTTATACACGATCATTTGTAACAATGTAAATCGTAATCATTGCGTTAATATTTAACATATATACTCTTATACGTAATATATGTATAACTGTGTGTGGATGTCTTGTCTGCTCTATCGTCTAGTTTATCAATAAAACTATAATACTAGAGTTATGTCGATACCGCGCCACTCCGAATCCACAGTTTGTTCTCTTGCCAATGTCCGATTGTCGGCTGCTTCGTAGCGAAAACGAAACTTTATTGTCGATCATTTTTTACTTCCCACCTGGCTTGAAAAATCAACAATCACGAAAACGGAATAGCGTTTACTATCCACAGGGACGAATCGAAAAAAAAGTCTTCTCTAAAGTTTCTGAATTTTGAACAGGACTCTGACCTCTAAAAAGACTCCGATTTTATCAGAAAATTTACACTAGAGTCTGACAAACACTTTTGCAGAGACCTTTTTGAAATTTTGCTTCTCATACATTTATAAATATTTATGTTTTACATGCCAGATTTTAGACTCGTCCCTGAAAACATTTTGTACAATCGACACTACTCGAAAAGGGAAAAGCTCTTTGAATACTGTAAGACAAACGCTGCCTTGTGAAAGAAAAAAAATACAAATTCGAGATCTTTATGAATTGCTGTTTCAATTTCGAAGCAAACTCGTTCTCGGTTTGGCTGCAGGTATTTGTGTCTGTGTACACTTGCATCCTTGTTATACAGCGTTTTCGCTTCAAGTAATCGAAAAATTCCTCCGTCGTTTTTGTTTGGACATTGCACATTTTTCGCAAATTTTAAAAAGTCTATTTTGCGTTGAATTTAAGAATTCAAATTCTGTCTTAAAATCTGAGTGGTTTTGAATTCGAAGCTTTCGAGATTTACGAAAACTTCTCCGGAGGGTTCAAATTGCACACGTTTTTATAAAGCGCCAGATTTTTCTAACGATCCTGGGACACATTGGTATTTTCGATGCCGAATTTCTAAAGAAAAATAAAATATAGCTAGGTGCACGGTCACCGATTGTCTGTCGGCTTTTTGTAGTCGCCATGGAAAACACTTACAACGAGTATGGCGATGCAAAGCTCGTGCGTCTACCAAAGTGTAATCGCACGATGGTATCCTTGTTCTTGGCGAGCTCTTCGAGTCGCCAAGTGTTAAGTGTAATTGTGTATGCTTGTGTGGATGATTCTGTGTGGTGGTAGGCACTGATGGGGGTGGATGGCTGCATGACGAGCAGGTTAAACAGGCTAGTCTTTGACTAGTCTGTATATGTGATGCTGAGCACCATGTTCGGAAGTCGAAACTTCAAAGACGTACGCTGTGCACAGTAACGTTTCCTGCGTGTCTCTATTTGTCACAACCTGCAAAACAAAACCATTTATTATTGGTTGATTATTTGGCAATATTTTTTATTGCTAAAAAATTATGCATAATTTTCACAGTCCCAGGGATCACAGCGGTTCAGTGGTTCAATTTTAGAGAAAACTGGGTATTTATTTATCGAAAAAGGAGAATACACCACTGTGAAATTTTCAAAATAATTTTTTTTTCTTTTCTCATTTCCCTGCTCTTTATAGTTTCAAAAATATGCTGTAAAATTTTCATGGTGATATCTCGAAAATTTTCAAAGATACAGACAATTTTGTACGACTCTGTCACGGAGGATAAACTCTGAGTGCTTCGCTCCGCCTACCGAAACCGGCAGGCGTCCAAAAGATTCTAGAGAATTCTTAAGACGTCAAAAAGATTCTAGAGAATTCTTAAAACGTCAAAAAGATTCTAGAGAATTCTTAAGACGTCAAAAAGATTCTAGAGAATTCTTAAAACGTCAAAAAGATTCTAGAGAAT
>JBAGKK010000211.1:62017-89546 GCA_037177015.1 Euceroptres primus
TGTGTGTGTGTGTGTGTGTGAGTCTTTTTTGTGTATGCATGTTTATTTTTATAGAGCGACGGACAATTCAACAATACACAACAAGGGCCCCCAGGGGCGAGCAATAGCGGGAACGAAGAATCATTGAGTGGGTTAGTATTTTGCTACAAAAAAAGGAAAAGCTCCTTGAATTTCCCTTCTTAGTCGAATTTCAAAATGTAAATTAAGATTAGAAGACTCGGAAAGCAGAAAGAGCAAGATGTTCATTATTTAAATACATTATTCTCATTTTTTAAAATTACCAGTCCATAAACCTTACCTAGGAAAAAATAAATATTTAAATTAAAATTAATCAAGTTAATTAATCAAATTAATAAAGTCGAGAAAAAAATTTTCTTTAGAGAACAGAAGCAGATAAAATTCCTACTAAAACAAAAATAGTTTTAGAGATATTAAATATTATTAATTAATTTAACATCTTCGTATATGTTTCTAATTCCTTTTAGATTTAATTTTTGCAGGGAATAGGAGACAAAGAGAAGAAAATTGACGGACGAGACAAATTATTTACTGAGAGAAATGTTCAGTCGATTCAAGAAAAAAAAAATGGTAAAAGATTTGTTATATATAATTTTATAATATGAGTAACGGTTTTAGAAATGGTCCAAGAATTTTGTTTCATAATTTTTTATAATATGAGTAACGTTTTTAAAAATGGTCCAAGAATTTTCTTTCAATTAGTTGGAATTAAAAAAAAGATGATGTCCTTGATTTGAAAATAAAATTTTTAATAAATCTGAAAATTGAATTAAAGTTGAAATTTTTTGTAAAACCAACAAAATATATTTCTCTCAGTTGAAGGTTAATCGCGCGAAGCAGTTAGAAGTTAGTACGTAGTCTGAAAATAGAAGCCAAACCGACAGTTCTGTAATAAAAATATATGTAGTTAGGTCCTAAGATGATGAGACGATTTTAATTTTTAATTCTAGAATTATGAATTCTATAATAAAAAATTAACGCTAAATTTCCAAATATCTTTACAGTCTTTTTATTTTTGGAGCAAAAGTATAACTTTGTCTACAACTGAAACGTGCTCTACAACAGTGCTTTAAACACCAATTTGGTCAAAATTGAGTTAGAAGTGGAATCGTATTTTAGGCACATTCCTCCATCGTATGCAGTCATATTATAATGAAAAAAATGTCCATAAGGTAATTTTTTACTTTTGAAAATATCTTCTAGTCATACATCGCTATGTCATTGATATTCAGCACTGTTTTACTAACGCTTGCTACATAACGCGTTGTTTTACTTTGAATATAAAACAATTGATACTTAAGCACATTTCGCTTTTATTTTTTGTTAATCTTTTCAAAATGGAAGGCGGGAGAGTTTCAAAAAGATTGTTTATAAATCAAAAATGAAAAAAGAACCAAAACAGACGGAACAAACAAAAAAAGTCTTCAATTTGGACAATCTACGTCAAGTATGAGAAAATTACTATTTTACGTAACTAGGGGAGAAAGGGAACGATTTCAAAGAGTGTGAGGTTAGTTGTCCGAGCGAAGCGAGGGCAGATATCACGCGAGTTGACATCGTTGCTTCTCCCCAAGTCACATATACAATTTTTCATGACTTAAATTAAAAATTCGACTCGATGCCAGTACAGCGAGGCGAAAGTAGCAGTTTCAGCCGTGGGGTTAAAAGTAAAAAACAGCTGACAGAAACTGCAATTCGTGTTGTGACTCCATCGCTAAGCAGTTTCTGTCAGCTGTTTTTACTTTCAACTCTAGGGTTGAAACTGCTACTTTCGCCCCGCTGTATACAGGCATCGAAAGTCGAATTTTCAATGTAGGTGTTATGAAAAATATTTATAATCAAATGTCAAATAAAATACCAAAATAAATAAAATACAGATGTATGAAAAAGGCTTAAAATAATTGATGAAAATTTTATAAATAAAGTCAAATAAAAATTAATTCCAGTTCAAGTTTGCTATTGATACAAAAGAGAAATAAAGACTGTCAATAAGGCACTTAATTTCTAAAACCTTTTTATCTCGTATTTGTCAACTTAAAAAAAAAATGTTTGGACGCAAGAACCATTCAAATTAAATAATTTTTCGCGAAGATAAAAAATATCTACTGTAAATAAAAGACATTTTTTATTTTTTTCGAAAAATGCGTTATTTGAATTGTTCTTGCGTTAGAAAAATTTCTTTTAAGTAGAAAAATATGAGGCAAAAAGGTTTAGGTAGAGAATTTTTATTTAAATGTGGAAAAATTAAAGTATTTTTCTAAACAAATTAAAAATTAACGCCAAACAGACCAATGTTAATAATTAAGCTTATTAATTATTAAGCTTATTATTATATTTTTTAAAAATATGATCGCAACTTGGTTTAGACGAAAGTCACTGGATTGGCCCAAAATTATAAAATGATAAAAACATTTTCTTCCGTCAAAAGCAAAAGTAACTATTAGTCAGGAAATTAAGATAAAAAATTCAATATTATTGCAGGATTTCAGTTTTTTGAGCTTCCTGAAAATCGTCCGAATGGCGCATAATGCACTATTGTAGAGCACGCTTCAATTTTTCAAAGGATGATTTTTTTTATAAATGCGAAAGAAATATGTGTAAATATAAGATATAAAATACCCCAATACAAAAATTGGAGCTCAAAGCTCAATAGGGCGGATAATTTGAAAAGAATAAAAATGTGGAAATGGTGTCTCATTATCTTAGATTAGTGAAGGCCGATGCTTTGATAAGAGAACCTTTCGAGATTAAAAAGGCTTTATCTCCAGGGGTTCATGATTTGGGACTTACCGCTCCAGGATAGGAGACGGGGGTGGAAGCGTGAAGGGCAAGGGGCCCCACGAGGGCGGGGGACATCTTGTTGTGTATCGCACTGCCAGCCGATACTATCTGGGCACTCGACATGCTCGACATTGTCTGCAACGCCTTCTCCTTCGATGCATGATCCTAACAAATTTTCACCAAATTACCCTCACGCCAAAAATCACCACTGCTACTAATTAAAAATTCATTACAAAAATGAGACCCTTAATTAAAATGTTTTATAATAGGGAAATATAATAGGGGGAAAAACATATTAAATAATATGTTTTAATAATAGGGAAAGAATTTTCCAAATGGAAATTACTATCTAAGGAAATTAATAGTCTGAATTACAGGCAGACCATTTCTGAAATTTCCAGAAGCTTCCAAAATTAAATTTCTTGAGACAAATCTTTTATTATTTTCAAGAATAAAATCGATTTTTTCCTTTTTTCTCAAGATTCAAAGATCGAATTTTTTTTAATAGTGTGGAGTAATGAAAAATCAAGGATCACCAGGATCCTCGATATCCCTTGGGGTTAAACTGATTCCTCGCGATTTGTTGCTGACTTTTTAAAGCCTTGAGAATTAATTGACTTTTTCTCGATTTGAGATAAATTGAATTAAATTTTAAGAATCTCTTTTGATAACTTTAATTTTTTTATATGCGGAAAAAATCAAAGTAAAAAAATGCAGATGCGAAATAGATTTAGTTTTAATTGAAGATTTTTCAATAGATAAAAAATTCTTGAGTTTTTGTGTGTATTTTTTTGTCGTGTCAGCTATGGTCGACCAACTTTCGTAAATGACTTTTCATTCGATAAAATAGAGATGAACGAGTACGCGTGCAGTCGTTCGAACTGTTTGATTTACGAGAGGCGTTACGTTTTTCAAATAGGATTTCGATATCGGCAGTGAGGGTGAAAAAAAAAGGATTGAGATAAATGTTAAAAAAAACCCGACGAAAAATAAATAGAAATCTGAGGCTGATATCGATGTTCGATTTCATTGATGTAGCAAAATTTGAAATAAAAGAGCGAAAAGTGGAAAATGATTTTATTATTAAAGTAAATTTTAGAAAATATGAAACATTTTCTAATTTTAGAAAATATGTAGAAAACATATTTTCTACAATCCAGAATCGAGGATTAATGATAACATTTGAAAGGAGCAGAAAAAACTCTTTGTTAAAGAAAATGGATCAGAAAGAAAGATTTAAAAAGGAATATGCGTCGATAATTCATATCGGGTTGGATTATCTAGAGGTCTCTATACATTTTTATTTCTAGTTCTGTAGTACACTTTTTCTTCCTCGTTCCCTCGGCTTTATGCCTTCTTTTTCCCTTGTATATCCGCGCGATATATCTCGAGGGAATCGAGACACTTTTTCGCGGTGTCTAAATCGACTGTCAGCGACAGAAAAATGGTCAGAGAATCGATGGACCCAATGACGTTGCAGGTTGCTCATTGCATTCCTTTTTTCTCGTCATAAAAAGGACGCCGTAATATTCAAAGAAGAAAAATCCAATAGAAGCTAAAAATAAATTAGAATTGAAACTAGAAAATTTACTAAAAAAGAAGTTGGTTCCAAAACTAAAATAGTTACTTGATATCTACAGATATCACTGTAAATATCATCCACTTGTCACTACAGATATCTTAGAGGATTCGAATAAAGAATCCAAAACGGAGAAAAAATCTTGATCAATTGTGGAGCGTTTTTGCGAGTGAAAAAATTAGAAACGCAAATGGTATCAAACTCGATAATATCTTTCTGACTTCGATCGAATGGTTTAGATTGTGTTACGAATATTTTTTGATGCTTGGAAACAATGGGTTATTCTATCCCGAAGCTTGCAGTTACTGCAAAGCAAGTGGGTGTCGATAATTCGAGCACGTGAGTTATCGCGTCGTGAGTTATCGCAAACAGCTCGGAAACCCTTTATTTTCCTTGTGTTCTAAATCGTGGCGGGTTTCACAAGTGCATTATTACGTTTTGCGTGAGGTATCGTTGCGCGAACAAAGTGCGCGTGGGCAATTTGTGATTCATGAAGCTAAGTAATCGACCACTTTGTCTTTTCGTCGCTTCTTCGATTCACCGCGAAGCGAACTCTTTTGTCCAGAGGAATATATAATTTACGACGATATCACGAGTCGTGACAAATTTATCACTCTGCCTAACTATCATCTGTGCACCTAAACAAAAAAAAGAAACAAACATTACTTCAAGAAGGAAAAATTCCAGAGGAAAGATACATTATTGTTAACAAAAACATAATATTAAACACTTTTGTAATCGTTTAAAAAAATTAAAATTCAATAGAATCTCTGTTACTTGAATTTACTTTTATTCGGAATTTGATTGACTTTATTGCTCAAACGATTCGCTTCACAAAACGTCAAATTTACGAGTTCACAACAAGAGAGAAGAGGGTAAAAACTCGAGTGCGAATAGCGCTGAGTGGAAAAATTCCCGCATGGTCAGTCCGCTTGTTTTGAAATCGACATACGAAACATATCTCTATTTTCCTCTTTTTGCATTCGTGTTTACCCGTCGGGTGCAAAATCAATTCGGTTAATTGAGAGCTCTCGGCCTCTCATTTTTTTCGGCCTCTGGTTAGATAAAAATAGGGGGAAAAAACGAGAGGAATCTCGGATATGCCGAAAATGGTATCGATGTGTTTAATGACATTCCAAACGCGAATCAAGCTTCAGGTTCAATCTGTGCGTTATAAATGTTACTCTCTGCTCGTTCATAAAACACATTCGTCCGAATATTCATGAAGTTTCACGAAAAATAAAAAATTGAATCCGGAAACGTGAGAGAATAATTATTATTCGTAGCTTGCTAAATACATTTATTGAATTTAGTTAATTAAATTTATTATGGATTATTGGAAATTAAACGGAGAGTTTATTTTTAAAAGTACTTGTTTAATACTGGTGTTTTCCAGAGGATTTGGTTCAAAAACGAGTTTCCTGATTTATTTATCCATTTATTCAATCTTTGTGGGAACGACAAAATAGTTCACAAAACTTTATTATATTAAATGTTGCGAATATAAAAACATTGAACATGTCTTAAAAGACTTCTTGGGGGTTTTATAGATTTGAAGAATGGATAAAAAATAAAGGAATAAATAATTATTTATAATTATTATAAGCAAAGCAAAGCTATTGGGTAAAGCAATAATAATTGCTTTACCCAATAAATATCTCAGGGATCACAGTTCCTATTTTTGTTCTAAAAAAGGAGAATAAGGGAGTTTTTTTTGCTAAAAGCAGGAGACTTTAATCCCATAAATAGACAAGATTTAGAAGAAAAGGTATAGACAAAAAAATTATAGAAAATTCTAAAAGATTAGCAAAGATTCAGGAAGACTCTCTACGAGTCTGAAAATATCTGAAAGACTATAAAATATTCTAGATGATCCTGCATGATTACGAAAAGTCCAGAAGATTCTCGAGAATTCTAGATTTTGGAACAATCGAAAATATTTTGTAAAAATTGAAAAGGTTTCAAGGAATTTTTGAAAATTCCAGAAGATTTTCGAAGACTCGAAGAGTCAGGATATCTCTGGAAAAGTACCGAAGAGTCAGGATATCTTTGGAAGAGTATAGAAGAGACTGAAAGAAGATGCTAGAAAATTCTGGAGGATTTTGGAAGACACTCAGCAAGTCTGAAAGCTCCTGGAAGACTAATATAAAATATTCTAGACGATTCTAGAAAGTTGTGAAAAAGTAGAGAAGATTTTATGAGGATCCTAAAGATTCTACAAGATCCTAAATGACTCGACCAGATTCTGGTTGTGATTTTTGAAGATCCAGAAAGATTTAGAAGACACTCTAAGATTCAAAAATAGTTTTCTAACAAAGCCTTCCCAATGAACTTTTAATTCCATAAATAAACAAGATTTAGGAGAAAATGTAGACAAAAAAATTATAGAAAATTCTACAAGATTAGCAAAGATTCAGGCTCTCTACATTTTTTCAGGCTCTACATTTCAGACTCTCTACGAGTCTGAAAGTATCTGAAAGACTATAAAATATTCTAGATGATCCTGCATAATTACAAAAGAGTCCAGCAGATTCTCGAGAATTCTAGATTTTGGAACAATCGAAAATATTTTGTAGAAATTGAAAAGGTTTCGAGGAATTTTTTGAAAATTCCAGAAGATTTTCGAAGACTCCAAGAGTCAGGATATCTCTGGAAGAGTACCGAAGAGTCAGGATATCTTTGGAAGAGTACAGAAGAGTCTGAAAGAAGATGCTAGAAAATTTTGGAGGATTTTGGAAGACTCTCAACAAGTCTGAAAGCTCCTGGAAGACTCATATAAAATATTCTAGACGATTCTAGAAAGTTGTGTAAAAGTAGAGAAGATTTTATGAGGATCCTAAAGATTCTACAAGATCCTAAATGACTCGACCAGATTCTGGTTGTGATTTTTGAAGATCCAGAAAAATTTAGAAGATACTCTAAGATTCAGAAATAGTTTTCTAACAAAACCTTCCCAGTGGATTTTTCAACTCCCTCGGTCAGAAATTTTCTTGTTTCTCCAGCTCGTTAAAATACAATCGCGACAAAGTGTCGGTCTCTCTCGGTGATAATATTCGATCGATTGTCGGTCCACCCTTGCATGCCGGAAGCGGAAACCAGAAAATTACGTCACACCAGCCGAATGCGGCCCGGTGCCGTGAATAATGTCGGCGGCATGCGGTACTGCAGTGGTCAGAATTTCAGGGCAAAACGCACCCAAATACAAAAGCCTCTGCTCTATGCGTACAGGACTGAATATATACGCGTGTCTGCATATCCAGAGGCGTTCGGCTTTTCTCCCTCCTCTAAAACGAACCCCATCAACCCCTTTATACCCCTATTCCTTCACCCCCTCTCCCCGTTTTACCAACCAAACTAACCCCTCGAATACTGACCAAACGGCGCCAACGTAAACGCATAGACCACGGCCCTCTCGACTCAACGGAACCGAGCTTTGATTTATTAACCAAGCCCAATTGTTCGCGATTCGCTAAATAATAATTCAGCTGTTGATTAAACGGGCGGAGTTCATTTTTACGCCTGATTTATCCCGTGAATGCGCACTGGCACGCGAGCGATTCATCCTTTTTAAAAGTGATATTGATTAACCCACTGCAATATTAGTTCCTCGATTCGACTTTGGATAATAAAGCTGAATAGCTGGAATTGTTGAAAAACATTTTTCGTTTTGATTTCAAATTCTTCAGGGATCACAGCGGATCAGTAGTTCAATTTTAGGGAAAATAGGGGATATCTTTTTTGAAAAAAAGGGGAAATTTGTTTCTTTTAAAAATATCAAGGAAGCCAATAAAAGCTAATAAATACAACATTTTTATAAGAAAAGTCAAATTTCATTAACAAATAAAATTATATTGACTGCAAGTAAACCAGCAATTAAATCATAAAGATATTATCAGAGGCTCTATAATATTCCCGAAAAAAAATTTAATGATACGTAGAAATTAACGAAGAATTTGTATTCGGAAAATTGCCGAGAATTTGTATTCGGAAAAATATTTTTGTGCGGAAACATTTGCTGGCAGCAAATATTTCCGCACAAAAATATTTTTCCGAATACAAATTCTCGGCTGCTAAAATTGCTGATAAGAATTTAGATTTCTGAATTAAGAAATTACCAAAATTTTAATTAATCAAATTCCTGAAATGTCTAGATTCTAATGAAATACTTCACAAACTAGACTTTTAGAACCTTTGGAATTCTCTAGAGTTTTTAAAAATCTTGCATGAAATCTTCTGGATTTTTCGAAAATCTTCTAGAATTTTCTAGAATATTAGAATCTTTAAAATTTTTTTAAAGTCTGAAATCCCTGTCAAGAATCTAATAAAATACTCCACGAACTAGTCTTTCAGAACCTTTGGAACTCTCTAGAGTTTTTTAAAATCTTGTATGAAGACTTATGGATTTTTCGAAAATCTTCTAGAATTTTCTAGAATATTAGAATCTTCAAAAATTCTTAAAAGTCTATCATCCCTGTCTAGAATCTCATAAAATACTACACGATCTAGACTTTCAGAACCCTTGGAACTCTCTACAGTTTTTAAAAATCTTGCATAAAATCTTCTGCATTTTTCGACAATCTTCTAGAATTTTCTAGA
This sequence comes from Euceroptres primus, assembly GCA_037177015.1. Lineage (NCBI taxonomy): Eukaryota > Metazoa > Arthropoda > Insecta > Hymenoptera > Figitidae > Euceroptres > Euceroptres primus. Next base: position 70,992 of record JBAGKK010000211.1, read on the forward strand.
ATATTAGAATCTTAAAAAATTTTTAAAAGTCTTACATCCCTGCCTAGAATCTAATAAAATATTCCACGACCTAGATTTTCAGAATCCTAACTTTATAAAGTTTTTAAAAATCTTGCATGAAATCTTCTGGATTTTTCGAAAGTCTCCTAGAATTTTCTAGAATATTAGAATCTTCAAAAATTCTCAAAAGTCTTACATCCTTGACTAGAATCTAATAAAATAATCCACGACCTGGATTTTCAGAACCCTAACTCTCTAGAGTTTTTAAAAATCTTGCATGAAATCTTCTGGATTTTTCGAAAATCTTCTAGAATTTTCTAGAATATTAGAATCTTCAAAAATTTTCAAAAATCTTACATCCCTGTCTAGAATCTAATAAAATACTCCACGACCTAGATTTTCAGAACCCTTTGAACTCTCTAGAGTTTTTAAAAATCTTGCATGAATTCTGAATTTTTCGGCAATCTTCTAGAATTTTCGATAATATTTTAAATTTCCATGTATTTAGAGAGTTCTAAAAGATTTTGCAGAATTCTGGAGTTCAGAATCTTCTGAAGGGTATTAGAAAATTTTGAAACAATCCAGTATATTTTTAAAAATATTAGAATAAGAATAAGAATATAAGAATCTCCCAAAATTCTTATTTTGGGAGATGATGATCCTCTCTTTTGGGGAGATTCTTTGAAGATGATCCTTAAAAATGTTACAGTATCACAGGAGAATCCAGAAAAAAGATTTTAGTAAATATTCTAGAAAGCCAGAAAATATTAGTCGATTATGGAAGATTTGATTCGATTAGAAGATTTGATTATGGAAAATTTTGAAAGACATTGAAGTCCAGAAGATGAAAAGTTTTGAAAGGCATTGGAGTCCGGAAGATCTAGTCAGTCTAGAATATTTTAGAAATGAGAAAAGTTTTGATGTTTTTAGAAGATTCTAGAAGACCCTGAATCTTTAAAGTTTCAACATTGTGGCACGCGTTTTCGAATGTCATAAGCTTATATTTATTTATTAATTATTCTATTATTCTATTATTATTTACTTGTTAGTTTCTTGAAAAATTAATCGGAACTTTGAATAAAAAAGGGAGAAAGGGGGAAAAATAGGGCAACAGGGGACAGACTGTGATCCCTGATTCTTGCTTTTAAATACAAGATTCAAAAGTTGAATTTTCATTCGTGAGGGTTTAATGGAGTCTTCATAAAAGTTGAAAGACATTTTGAGAACTTCAAAGAACTTTAGAGAGATTTAAGAAAAACTTGATGAATTTTTATAAGGATTTGTAGGAATTCCGGGCTAAAAGAAAAAAAAAGCGATAGCTTCCAGGCATCACAAGTCAGAAAAAGTCTGTTTGCAATCCTCGACTTCAAAAAACAATCCCTGCTGCGAGATCTACAATCTTCAATAATTTGGCTCCTGAAAAATAAGAAAACAGTTGAAAAAACCAGTTTTAAAACAGAAAGATTTGTCTAAAAAATATTTGAAAATGTAAAAATAAACTAAAATTCATATTTAAGAAAAGACGCTTATTCCTTCATCCTAGTGGTGATTGCGGATCGAATTTCGAGTATCCTGGTGATTTAGATTAGTGTTTTTTTTTAGTTAAAAAAAAAGGTCTGAAGGGAATGATTAAGAGATTACTCACCACTTTGAGTTTCGCCTGGATTTCTCGAAGTTTTCTCCTCGCAAGGACCTGTATGTGCGACGAGACTTGCTTTCGCGTTCTCGTCTTACCGGTCCTCAGTTTGATGTAACGTGCGATCAACTCGTTGCGACCTGTAACACGAGAGGGAATCAATCGTTAAGTCACGTACAGTCATATGCATGCAATCGACTTATGTGATTTTTTAACGAGAAATTTATCGCTCGATCGAACGATCAAAATCTAGCAAAAATAAGTCGATTAATAATTATTTCTAATTCTTAATTCTGGTAATAAATACGAGGAATAGAAATATTTCAACGTTCCTGAATAAAAATAGTATTAAATAAATATACAAGAAGGGCTTGGATTTAATTTCCTAGTTTATTTCCAACCAATTCCTATTTTTAATTTTTGATTTTGATTTTCAAAAATTAGTTTTAGCAAAGTGGAGAGCTTTTTGATTTAATGGGCTCTTGAATCATTTTATAAGAGAGATGATATTCATGAGTGGGTTTCTAAGCATCGTATAGAACAGTACAAGCTCAAAGCGAGAGGACGGCTTAATAATAGCGCTAAATTGATATTAATCGACGTGCAGAGGGTAATTATATCTGTAGGCAGCCATTTGCTTCCCGTCCACTCGAAACAGACAGCTCATGAAGAAACTTGATCAAACTTCTACGGTTCCCACAAACAAAAATTACTTAAATCTCTTAGACTTCAACGATTTTCAAATGTATTTAGAAAATACAGTTTATTTTCCAGTCATTTTTTTTATTTTCCTTTTTCGGGAAAAATTAGAGAGTTAAAGAAAACTCGATTAAACGATTAATTGTTTTTTTTTGCTGGGCAACTTTTCTCGAGTTTCTGCGATACGCCACTGAATTTGCTATAAAAAAGTTGAAATCGCAGTAGGGGGCAAAGTAACGTTAAGAGCGAATGGGTGCTTAAAGTAACTTTGGGATGCGCGGCGAACATCCGATACTCTCTGCACTTTGTTTTAATCTTCGTTCATTCCCTCAGAAGCACGTAACGCTTTCGAAATTGCCTCGAAGAAAAGCGAATGTCACAATAAAAACAAACACCCTCAACCCCTAATGGATTAAAATCTCCTTTCTCAAAATATCTTATTTACTTCCTCGAAAAGTTTATTGACTCTGCCAACTTTACACATTAACTCTGTCTTAATTTTCGTTCCTGTTATTCCTATTATTTGTTCTAAGAAATTTCTAAAATTAAAATCCCAATTTTATTCATGAATTTGAAATATGAATCGCAGATGAGAAAAGTTCTAAAAATAAAAACTCTCGCAAATTTCGTCACCCGAAAGGTTTTCAACTCTTACTGATTTTTGTTTCCCCTTTTCTTTTTCTCAAGCGCGTGCTATGCCGCAGTAAATTATTTATTTCATCGCAAAGTTTGCATTAAGCGCGACTTCTTTTTCCGCGGCCAGGATTAACCAAATGCGCGAATAACGTCATTTCGACCGGAAACAAGTCGTATAATTAAACGAAACGGGCTCGAGTCCGTTGAAAATTTAATATTCTCGTCGAGAGGCCTGCCTTGCCTCCAGACCCCACAACCATCCTTTGAAGGCGTTTTCCTTCGTCTCGACACTTATCAGACCTCCCACCTTCCCCCTTTTCTCTCTGCACAATCTCCCACACTTCCAAGTCCTTCGGACGATCCTTTTAATGAATTTCAGGGCACCGCGAGCCACTGGATCTCTGCAATTCATTAAACTCTAATTGCAACTCGACTGTCGATCATAGCCGATAATCGATCCAATTTCGACAGAGGGTTGCGATACAAAACCGACGGGGTTTAATTAAAGAAATTCAAAAAAAGCCTCATTTTTTCCTGTTAGAAATCAGGAGGATTAATTTTAGTCAAATATTTTTAAAAGTGAAGATTTATACAAATTAGTATTTCTTTTTAAAATAAGGTAATGAAGATTTTCTGAAGTGTCCTAAGAAGATTCAGAAAGAATGATTTGGGAAGTTTTTTGAAGGATCGGAAATATTCCGTGTCTAGAGTTTTTCTAAAACTTTATTTAAGAATCGAGAAGATTCTTGAAGACTGCTCGGAAAAGTTTTCCAAACTTTAAACTTTATTTAAGAATCGAGAAGATTTTTGAAGACTGTTTGGAAAATTTATTTTCCAAATTTTAAACTTTATTTAAGAATCGAGAAGATTCTTGAAGATTGTATGGAAAATTTAAACAGATTTTTGAGAATTTTTGAAAATTCTAGAGGATTTTAGAAGATGAGAGAATGATTCTGGAGAGACTAGAAAATTCTAGAGTCTTAGAAAATTCTATAGGGTTAGAGGAGATTTTAGACAGGGTTTCTTCATTAGTCCTATCAATTCCTATCAATTTGCAATTTTAAAATCCTCAGCCAAAAACTAAAATAATTATTTAGACTTTATTATTTAATTATTTAGACAAGGAAGTGCAGCTAAAAATATTCAAGTTATTTTTTCAAAATTCCATGATTTTTCCAGGTTTTCCAGGTCTTGAAACTAACTTCTAACTAATCTAACTAATCTTCTCTGTTAGAAGATCCCAAAAACGTATGGATACCTCTGGAAAAGTCTAGAATAATTTAGAAGATCTTTGAAAGATCTAAAAGGTCCTTGAAAATTGTGGGAGATTTTGAAAGGTAATGGAAGAGTCCAGAAGATTTTGGAACAGTCTAAAAAATTTTAGAGAATTTTTTAGAAGACTGAAAGCGTCTTTCTGATTCTATAATAAACTATAAAATCTAAAAGATCCTGGAAGGTTCTCAAAGGTCCTATGAAATTCTCAAAGATTTTAGAAAATAATAGAAGAGTCTAGAATATTCGTTAATATTACAGGAAAATCCAGAAGATTCTATAGCAGTCCAGAATATTCTGGCAAATTTTAAAAGAATTTTTCAGAAGTTTTCGGAAATTCAAAAGAATTTCAAAAAGATTTTAAAAGATTTTAGCAAGATTCTAAAAGAGTTTAAAATAATCTAGAAGATCCTGGAAGATTTGAGAAGGTCCTGGAAAATTCTGGAGTTTTCTGAAATTTTAGCAAGATTCTAAAAGAGTTTAAAATAATCTAGAAGATCTTGGAAGGTTTGAGAAGGTCCTGGAAAATTCTGGTCCTGAAATTTTAGCAGAAGAATTAGGATTTTTGAAGTTCTAAAAAGTTCAAGAAAATTCTGGAGGATTTGGAAGATTTGAAAATATTTTGATGGTTTGAGAAGGTCCTGGAAAATTCTGGAGTCTTCTGAAATTTTAGCAAGATCTAAAAGAGTTTAAAATAATCTAGAAGGTCTTGGAAGATTTGCGAAGGTCCTGAAAAATTCTGGTTCTGAAATTTTAGCAGAAGAATTAAGATTTTTGAAGTTCTAAAAAGTTCAAGAAAATTCTGGAAGATTTGGAAGATTTGAAAGTATTTTGACGGCTTGAGAAGGTCCTGGAAAATTCTGGAGTCTTCTGAAATTTCAGCAGAAGAATTAAGAAGATCTTTGAAGCTCTAAAAAGTCCAAGAAAATTCTGGAGGATTTGGAAGATTTAAAAATATTTTGATGGTTTGAGGTCCTTGAAAATTCTGGAATCTTCTGAAATTTTAGCAAAAGAATTAAGAAGATCTTTGGAAGCTCTAAAAAGTCCTAAAAAATTCTGAAGGATTTTAAAGATTTAAAAATATTTTAATTAGATTCTAAGAAGTTGCACAAGTCTGCAAAATCCTGAAATATTCTACAAAAAATTTCTGAAAGAACTTAAAAAATGCTATTCAACTGTAAAGAAGTTGCCAAGGGAAATAAAAATTAATTTTAATTTTGAATGTTAATTTTTTACAGACGACATTTTTTAATAGACTGTTAAAATGAAGTGAAGCTGGCGCTATGGGAGCAATAATAATTATGACAATCGCATTTTCCAAACAATTGTTGATAATTCCCTCGAGTGAGACGAAGATTCGGAGAAAATTGATCCCAACGTCCAAGCCAGAATCCCCATTTGCGATTGTCGTAACCGTACGGTTAACGTTATTTCAATTACGTCAAATTTGATGTTGCCTGGCGCTCGTTTTACGATCGTGTTTAACGGCTGTGAAATCTAAGCAGCGATAAGCTCGCGCGTAGAATACCGTTTATTACTCGATCCACCATCGCCAGGGAATCAATTCATTCGCACTATCGATACCATACCACATAGCCGATTTCATCCCTTAATTATCACTTTGAGATTTTATGAGAAATTCCTATAAACACCATCAAAATTTACGATTGAATTAAACTGCAAACGCTCCAATCTGAAAGCCTTTAATTTTAATAACTTGTCTGAAGACAAATATGATCAGAAGTCTTTTTTTATCAGTTTTAGTTTTAGAAATTATTTCTACTTAAAAATAATTTCTAAAAATTCGGAATTTTTTAAAACTCCTTGAGTATTGTTTTTTAAATCTTGCAAGAAAATAAGGAATGGGAAGGAAACAAAAATAGTAGATAGAGGATTTTCCGGTGTCGAGAATGAATTATTTCCCCTCATGGAAAAGTCCTTTTAGACTTTCACGCCGGTTTTACGTTCATCCGTAACGTGACTGGCTTTTTTAAACCCTTTTCTTCTCTCTTTTTTCCAACAAGACTCCCCAGTTTCCGGAGAGTGAATATCTTCGAGAAAAAGAGCGATTTTATACCAACTGGCATGACTCACGAGTCACGATACACCGCTGACCCTGTGTTAATTAGTACTTAAGTTCTGCTAATGAGTGGCTCTTTCAACTAGCGTGACGAAATGTGAAAAGCGAAAGGGCTTAAAAACGAACTTTTATTTCTAAGTGTAATGAATTAAAATACTTCAAAAACTTTTAAAACCATTTCTAATTTACCATTAACTGGAAAAGTGTTTGATCAATTCTCGAGTATTTTTATAATGGAATAGAAATTCTCTTTATTATTAAAACACAAATTGAATACTGCAATTTTATGCTGGTTTAATCCAAGTTCTGGAGGAAGCAAGGCTTCACAAGCTTTTGGGGGTGGTTGGAGAAGGGGTGAAGCATCGGGAGGAAAATATCCGAGATTCCAGGCGAACCGCGTGATGACTCAATTTCGCAAAGACCGTTAAATGGCTCACCATGAACCTCCTAGGTAGCTTCAGCCCTGCCAGTTCGCGTTCCTTCTCTGTTTTTGAAAGCCAAACATTCTTCAGGGGTTTGTTATGCCCTACCAATCCCGCACGAGCCACCAAGACCCTCGTTCATTCGATACCCAGAGTAGAAACTTTATTAAACCAAACAGAAAAAAAATGATATCTCACAGAGAAAATCTTCCACACAGAGGAGGCTTCCAAGTTGAGTAAATAAATCAGTTTAATTAAAGAAATTCAAAGAGAGGAACCTCAGTTTCTGTGTAGTTAGAATTATAATTAAGATTTTTTTAGATGATTTTAAAAAGCTCTAAAAATATCTGGCAGTGTATAAAATGTTCTAGAAAATTTTAGAAAATTATGGCAGGGTTCAGAAGAATCTCGAAGAGTCTAAAAATATTCTGGTCTAATCTAGAATATTTTGAAGAATTTTCAAAGATTCTGGAGAACTTTTGAAGATTCTAGAAGACTAGCAGAAAATTTTTTAGAGGGCTCTAAAAGAGTTTGTACATCTTCAGCAGAGTCTAGAAGATTCTGACAGGTTCTAGAATATTTTAGAGGACTGTAACAGCTTTTAGGAAATTTTAAAAGATCCCGGAGGATTTTAGAAGAATCTGAGACAGTGAGGATGATTCTAGAAGAGCATAGAAAATTTTAGAGTACAATAGAAGAGATCAGAAGATTCTGGACTTTTTGACCTCTTGGAGAAAGTCTTGCACAAACGGGAGGCTTCAAAATTGAGTAAATCGATAATTTTTTATATATTTTTTTTATATCTTTTTATCTTTATAATTAAAGAAATTCAAAGAAAGGAAACTCAGTTTCTGTGCAGTTACAATTATAATTAGGATTTTTTTAGAGGATTTTAGAAAGCTCTAGAAATATCTGTCAGTGTATAAAATGTTATAGAAAATCCTAGAAAATTATGGCAGAGTTCAGAAGATTTTCTAGAAATCTAAAAAGATTCTAGAATAATAATTTTGATAAAATGGAAGGTTTTTGACTAGCTAAGGTTATGAATATTGAAGATTAAGCGATTTAACTTCAATAAAGAGACCAGTAGACAAACTAAGTAAATTTCAATATTCTGGAATAATCTAGAATATTCTGAGAAATTTTTATAGATTCTAGATTTATGCACCTGAAGTTTTGAACGTTCAAATGAACGAAATATTTTTTTTTTAACTCAAATTTATCTTGAAATATTGTTCCAACTACAAATAAAAAGAAGCATCATTAGCTTCTTTTATCATTAGATTAGTTTCTTTGTAAAGAAACCAATATTTTACAACAAATTTAATTTTAAAGAAAATCAAATAAAAATTTCGTTCATTTGAACGTTCAGAACTTCAAGCACATCTAGATTTGAAGATTTACAGATTTGAAGATTCTAGAAGACTAGCAGAAAATTTTTAGAGGGCTCTAAAAGAGTTTGTACATCTTCAGCAGAAATCCTAGAAGAACTCGAGATCCTAGAAGATCCTGACAGGTTATATAATATTTTGGAGAATTGTAACAGTTTTTAAGGAATGTATGAAGATCCCGGAGGATTTTAGAAGAATATGAGACAGTGAGGATGATTCTGGAAGAGCCTAGAAAATTCTAGAATACAATGTAAGAGTTCAGAAGATTCTGGACTTGACTTTTCGACCTCTCGTAAAGTCTTCCACAAAGGGGAGTCTTCCAAATTGAGTAAATAGATCAGTTTAATTTAAAAAATTCAAAGAGAGGAAAATCAGTTTCTTTGCAGTTAGAAATATAATTAGGATTTTTTAGAGATTTTTAGAAAGCTCTAAAAATATTTGAGTGTATAAAAAAATGTTCTAAAAGATCCTAAAATAATATGAAAGAGTTCAGAAGATCTCGAAGGAATTCTCGAGGAATCTAAACAAATTCTGGACGGATCCAGAATATTTTGGAGGATTTTCAATTTCAATTTTCAATTTTCTGGGGAACTTTTGAAGATTCTAGAAGAGTAGAAGAAACATTTTTAGAGAACTGTAAAAGAGTTTGTACCTCTCCAGCAGAGTTTAGAAGATCCTGTTAGGGGCCGTTCATATACCACGTGGTCATTTTTGCTATAATGTGATATACTGGTGTCTTCCTCAGTTGCTTGGTGTAGAGGGAGATACGAGTATATCACACTTGCAGAAATGTCCACGTGGAATATGGACGAACCATATTTTGGACGAACGTTTTAGAATATTTTAGAGAATTTAAAAAATTTTTAGGGGATGTTTGAAGATTCCAGAGAATTTTAGAAGCAGGTGAGACAGTGAAGATGATTTTGGAAGAGTTTAAAAAATTCTAGAATGCAATGGAAGACTCCAGAAGATTTTGGACTCTTTGACCTCACGAAAGAACTCGTCTAAAAAGGGGAGTCTTCCAAATTAAGTAAATCGATCAGTATGATAATATACAAGAAGAAAAACCGAAAATTTATGTCGTTTAGATTTTTGGGAAGGATGCAAATTTGCATGAGAATACATTTGAGTGGAGTATGAAGGGAGAGATCGAATATCAGAGGGAGTGGAAGTGAATCAACGTTGGGAGAATGTTGGACGTAAATGTGCATGAACGATCGCGAGGATCGGTGTTGAATCCGAGAGGGCAGAGCACCGGTGGATGCGACGGCCGACGGGCAATCAACGTAAATCACTTGGTTGATGCTCAATTTAACAAGAAGGGCTATTATGATCGTGGTCTCGAGTAACGAGCACGGGGAGTGGTTTCGCGACTCCTAACGATAAATGCGAATGTCGATCTCAAATCGATTCTCTTTTCGATAATGAAATTTCCCCATCCCTTTCATTCTCAGTTATTACTTCTTCAAATCACTCCGGAGCTTCTTGAAGAATATTCACTCAAGCAGAGTCATCCCAAGATCTGATATGTCCTCTAAGAGAAAATTGTAGATTTGAATAGTCCTGCGTGTTGAATTGTTATGAAGTTTATCGAACTGTTGAGGATGAAGTATCAAGATTATCTTGGAGAGCTTGGCAGTGGAATGATTGTGGGTGAAGGGTAGGAAGTGCTTTTGACACTTGGAGAACCCTGGTGCAGAGTCCTCGATATCCTTGGCATCGACTTCGCCACCAAGCACCAGGCTAATCGATGGTTCACAAACAGTTGCTCACGTCGAGCCTCTGGGCCAAAGTGCTTTCAAGCTTGTTTAGGCGATTACCGATTGTCCAGTCTAACCACAACTTCAAGGGCCTAGACTCAAACCTGCAGAAAAAAAAATTAGAATTAGTTTCACAATCCAAACTATAAATCGCCTGCACACTTATGATTCTTATAACAAAGTGAAATAAACCAGATCCTTAGGGATTGGAATTTTTGAATTGATGAGGGAAGACTGATTCACCCTGAATTCAAGTCTGAAAATTTTAGAAGAGGCTGCTGTTTAAAATTCAGAACAAGGCAAGCTCAGTGACGTAGATTCGTCCTTGTGTTGGTACAAGGATCGCATCCTGACACGGTGACCCCCTCGAGCCCCGATCCCGTCTCTTCTTATCGCTCCCTGAGCGCCGTTCCATCCATCTTCCTTTCTTTCCATTTTCTTGGAGGCGTCCTCCTCTCGTATCCGACATCACCAACACCAACCACCACACCGTCAAGCTCGATCCCTCTTTCCCTCGGCTACCCTGTAAACTCACCCGGAACACCCACCCCCTTGATCCCAGGGTAACCCTCTGCCCTCGGCTTTCCTCCTTGCCCCCTCGCCCTCCGCTCTCTGTTCACTAATTGCACATTCTTCGCATAGTTTCGCCACCCTCCGGGGTTGTAGTCAACTCCCCTACCCCCGAACCACCCTCAACATCCAGGCTCCATCGCTACCCTTCGTACCATCCTCCCCCACATTTCCTCATCCCCCAACGGCCCACAAACTCAACTCCGTTCAACTGTCTCTCTCGCTCGCTCCACTTCGCTTCTTCTCACACCGCCCTTTCCACCTACCAGGAGCGTAAGTTGAAATTTCTATGGGGTCGTTTTTTAAGAGATTCTGAGTTTAGAGAAAAGTTTGGGGAAAACCCTAATTTACTTATGACTGAAGAGAAAATAGAATCGGTTTTAATGATTTGTAACTTAAGAGATTTTTATATAACTTTGGGAGATTAGAAAAGATTATGGAAAGTTTGGCTTAAAGATTCCACGAAGCAGCTTAGAATATTCTGACGAGTCTCAGAGATTTTTGAGGACTTTAGAAAACTCTGAAAGACTTTGAACGATTCTAAAAAGGTCCAGAAGCTTCTGGAATGTAGTGGAAGAATCCAGAAGATTCTTGACGATTCTAGAAGATGCTGGAATAGTCTAGAATATCTTGGTGATTATTTAGAAGACTCTGAAAGCGTTTTTATTTCGCTGGGAGAATCTAAAAGATCCTGGAAAGTTTTACAAGACCCTTGAACGTTCTAGAACAGTGGTCACTGAAATTGCTGATAAGGACTTTTCAAAATTAAACCTTTCAAATTCAATGATTTCCACAAATGAAATCGTTAAAGTTTGATTTGTTCTAAAATTTCGATTTTTCAAATATCAAATTTCACAGCTTTTAAAAATTAAAAATCAAAATTAATTGAATTTAAATTCAACAAATTAAATCTTTTATCCAAAGGCTAACCTATTCAGCACACCCATTAATAGAATGAGTGAAATCCTCAATGCTATGGCTGGTAATAATTGCACATTACGTGACATATTTAATATGTCAATCATCTCTTTTATTAATGCTCTCCTGCAATATCAGCCGGTGTAAATTTCTTTTTTTTTTTTGGTTTTTTTATGATCATATGAGCTACCGAAAGGGCACAAAATTTAATTACACCTTTATATTCTTTGCGCCACAGTTAATTACATTATTACTTTACTATAATCCTGTAATTCTGACTGTTGGATTTACTACAAAAAAAAAAAAAAAATGAAATGAAATTCCTTGTAAAATCTAAAGCCTTCCAAATTTGCAAATTTTAATTTCCAGGGCTTTTAAAAATTAAATCGTTTAAATTTGATAATTTCGAATATCTAAATCGTTGAAAATTGATGGATTATGGAATTAAAACCTGAAAATTGAATAGATTTTAAATTCCAGGGACCTTAAAAATTTAAAAACATTCAAAATCGCTTATTTAAATTGATGGATTATGGAATTAGAAACCTAAAAATTGAATAAATTTTAAATTTCAGGGATCTTAAAAGTTTAAAAGAATTCAAAATCGCTTATTTAAATTGATGGATTATGGAATTAGAAACCTGAAAATTGAATAAATTTTAAATTCCAGGGACCTTGAAAGTTTAAAAGAATTCAAAATCGCTTATGTAAATCGTTAAAATTTTATGGTTTCCAAAATATAAGACAATTCCGATGGTTCTAAAATTTAAAGCCTTCCGATTTTTAAGGTATCAAATATAAAAGATCCTAGATGGATCCTAGATTCCTAGGAGGCCCTAGGAAATCCTGCAGGATTTTGAAATATTTTAGAAGACTCTCAACAAGTCTGGAAGTTCCTGGAAGAGAATAAAATATTCTATTCTCTTTTATTCTATTCTATTATATTCTATAAGATTCTAGAAGCTTGTAAAAATGTCTAGAATATTCTGTGAAGAATCGTATAAATTTCTGGAAAGTCCTTAAGATTCTGAAGTCTAAGATAATTATAGATAAAATTTAGAAAATTCTGAAAGACGACGGAAGCCTCTAGATACTCTAGAACAATCTAGAAAATTTTTTTGAATAAGTTTTGCTTCTGGATATTAAAATTTGATGGCTACTTGAATTAAAAATCTCCACATTTTTCCAAAAAGTTTTCTTCTAAAAGTCAAATTTTCATTTCCCCAAAAGTACAGGAGATTTTTCAGTGAAATTTTTTAATTAATTTGGATCAGAAATCTCCATTTACGACGAACAAACGCGTTCTGCCCTTTAACCCTCTTCGAAAGCAATTTTCAGAAAATCCTGCAATTTGCAATCTCGCTCAAAAGAACGGGTTTCGTGTTTAAGTGCCACTCGGATGAAATCCCTGTAATTCAGTATCGTACAAATTGTCTGTCTAATCGATTAAATTGCACGGCAATTCGTCGAAATTGTTCACACTGAATAAATCCTCAAAATACGACCGTAATTTCATCAATTAGAAATTTATTTGCCTCCTTAGTCATGTAGATTAATTTCCTTCAGATTATTTCTCATCAGTTCTTATCAGATTTCAATTTTTCAAACCTCTCAATAGTATTATTTTTTAGTCTTTCAGTTCACTTTCAGTTCACAATGCCGGAAACAATTCTTAACTTTGTCAATTTGCACAAACTCAAATCAATTTATTTTCTCCTGAAGTTACTTAAACTCTCTTTCACCTCAGAATCTTAATTAAAATACAAAAAATACGACTTTATCGGAAACTGTTTCCCTTTAGATAAATGTTCCAAGCAGTCTTTTTGACCAATAAAAAAACTTTCTGGTTCCCTTTTACAACCTGTAACTTCCTTCTCGAGAGCCAGTAAAAAATGTAAAAAAGGGATCAAGGAGTAAAAACTGTTCGCTTATGCTTTCCTCTAGTCCTAGCTTCTTTATTGGTCGACGTTGTTCGTCTTTCGTTTAGAGAGATCGTCTCCAAAACCCACAGCTTGGAATAACCCCGTAAAACGCGTCGTAAAATGGAAAGAGATTAAAGCGCCGGCTTCGGGAACGCTGGAGTGTATATTCGTGGATTTACGAGGACGATAAACGGGATTACGCGTTCCGTAAACCTTGAACGATCTTTCGAGTAAGTCGCATAGTTACATAGACGTTTTCTTCCCCAGCTTCCTGTATTTTCTCCTCTGCTTTGGACAATCGCCGCGTGAATGAGCAGAAAACGATTTTCCACCCAAACTACTTGTGGCTATAACTCCAAAAATTACACTCCAATATTTAAGACCTTTTAAGGAAAAATAGGGGTTTAGTCTTATCTTCCAGAGGTTCATGAAATCTTCTAGATTTCTCGAAAATCTTCTAGAATTTTCTAGAATCTTTTTAATTTTCCATGTACTCCTAGATTCGTTTAAATCTTCTGAAATCCCTCAAAATCTTCTAGAATCTTCAAGATTTTTTATAATGTTTTAGAATCTTCCAGTTGTTTCTTGTTTCTTCCAGAATCTTCCAAAACCCTCCAGCATTGTTTAAAAAATCCCGGGAAATTTTAGAAGGTTTTAACCTTCTAAAATTTCCCGGGATTTTTTAAAACTCTTATGGAGACATCCAGACCTTTTCAAAGTTCTAAAATTTTCTAAAATATTCGAAAACATCCCAAAATGTATTATGATTTTCCAAAATATTTTAGACTATTTCAGAATCTTTTAGAATCCTCCAAAATCTTCTGAATTCTGCCCTAAATTTCCAATATCTTCTAGTCTCTTCCAGACTTTTTTTTGAAGAGTTTCAAAAAGTCCACACAAATTTTAAAAAGATTTTGAAAACAGTCTAGAAGATTCTTAAAGATTATGGGAATTTTTTTGTAAACTTAAATTTATATTTTTAAAATTACTAAAAAACATAATCATTTATAAATGATTCTGCAGAATTCTGGAAATTGTTCTTTCTTTCTAAGTTCAAAATATTCTTGAGGATTCTAGAAGATTCTGGAACAGTCTAGTATATTTTTTGAAAATATTGAAGAATTTTGGGAGATTCTTTAAGATTTTATCAGATTTCAGGGAGAACTCTGAAAAAAAGATTTTAGAAAATATTCTAGAAAAATCAGAAAATATTATACGGTTATGAAAGAATTTAGAAGATTTGATTATGGAAAATTTTGAAAGACATGGAAAGTGTCTGGAAGATTTAGAGGAGTTAGAGTCGGTCTAGACAATTTTAGAAACTTTCGGAAAAGTTTTGAAGTTTTCAGGAGATTCTAGAACACTGAATCTCTCAGATTTTAATATTGTTCTACGTGTTTTTGAATGTCAGTAATTATCGGTAAGCCTGTTTTTTCAGCAGGTGATAAAGTGCACTGATTTTTGTGATATTAAATTAAATTTTTTTCCCTGTAGTCCGACGAAAGCTAATAAAATTATGCGTCAAACAATGTCAAGTTCAAATCAATATGTACGTTAATTCCATAAAAAGATATTGCAAAAAAATGTCAAATTTCGATATTTTTGATATTTTTGAAATTTTTGAAAAATACTAATAAGTAATATGCCAATAAATAATGCCAATAAATAAATAATAAAAAATGCCAATAAATAAAAATATTTTATATTTTTTAAAGTTCTAGGACTCATTTTGAGGATAAATTGCTGTAGAATTTCGATTAACTATTAATATATTTCTGGAATTTTTTCCTAAGGGAATACCAAAGGCTGAAGTTGGTACAAAAAAGTCATAAAAATTGAAAAATGTATAAATACTTGCAAGAATTTTTTTAAAAATCAATATGTATCATATTTAAAAAAAAATTTCATGAAATCTATAAAGACATGATCTATAGTAATTTGAAAAAAATTGTAAGTAATCATAGATTTTTCAATTTTTACGACTTTTTTGTACCAACTTTTCAGCCTTTGGTATCCACCTGGTAAAAAACTCCAGAAATATTTTAATAGTTCATAGAAGTTTTACGTCAATTTGTCTTTAAAATGAGCCTAAGAACTTAAAAAAATATCCAGATAAAATAAAAATTTCCAGAGTCATTGGCATTTTTCAAAAACATCGAAATTTGTCTTTTTTTCGCAATCTCTTTTTTTAGAATTGATGTATTGCTTTGACCTTGGGCTTATTGAACACAAACTTGGGCTTATTGAACACATAATTTTATTAGTTTTCATCCAATTATACGGAGAATAAATTTTAATTTAATATTACAAAAATTTATATACTTTAACATCTGCTGAAAAAACAGACATACCGATAATTAGTTACGATAGTGTAAGTTACTATTTATTATAATTCTTGGAAAATTAATCGGAACTTTGAATAGAAAAAAGAGGAGAAAAAGGGTGAAAATCATTAAGAATAGGGATTTTAAGGGATCTTGAGAAAAATAGGGGAGGAAGGGTAATAGGAAACTGAAACTGATCCCTGAAGAAATAAAAATATTGAAATATAATAAAATTCAAGGAATCTTCAATCTCTTCCTCCAGGCTAATTAAAAAATCTAATGAGGCATTGAAACTGACGAAGATTATGAGAAAGTGGGACGTCATTTCAAGTGGAAGGGGCGCATATGGCCCAAAGTCGTGAATTAATATTCATTACGTCAAAATGGTAGAAGCAAAGCGGCTGCTGGGCTAGGTAAATATGAAACAACGCTCCGTCGCTGCTGTTGCTGCGCTAATTAAAATACCTAGCTGGCTTCTGCTGGTAAGAGGCGAGCCTCAGGAATGACGGCTCGTCTCGAAAGTTTCCTAGAAAGAACCGACTTGTCTGTCACATCCAAGGCTTTTCTTCCCTACTCAGAAACTCATCTGTTTTTCCACGAGAGCTCAGTTTTTAATCAAAAGCTGAATACTCTGAATCTTCAACGAAATGTCTATCCCCTCTTTAGTATTTTCCTCTCATTAGATTTTACGAGGGAATCGTTTGAAGAAGATGAAAAGATTTTTCTAACGAGAGTCTGAAGAAAGATTTATCGAAAACTTTTCCTTCAAATCAGGGTCAGTGTTGAACCAATTCAAGACAAAAGAAGAGAAGAGTCAGAAAGCTCATGAATCAGTTTTGAAGATTTTTGAGGATTCTATAAGAGTCTGAAAAATTATAGAATATTTTGGAAAATATAAAAGAAGATCAAAACCTAACGTCCAAGAATAAACTCAAAAATTTCGTGCAACCAAATCCAGACAAACTCAAAAAAAGAGAAAAGTAGAAAGCAAGGTTCATTGCCTCCTACTTTCCTCCTTGTTTTATGTTTTTCCTTTTTTAAGTCAGCACTTCACGAAATTCTTAAATCTAGCAGTTCAAAAACTTTTTAATTAAATTCTACAAGTTTTTGAAGAAAACAAGATTTATAAGACTGGTCCACCACTTTCTTCTCTACTCAGAAAACCATATTTTTTTCTAGAAGGCCTCAGTTTTTAATCAAAAGCCAAACACTCGGAATCTCCAACGAAACATCCATTAAATTTTAAGAGAGAACCTTTTGAGGAAGATAAAAAGCTTTATCTATCGAGAGGCTGAAGAAACATTTATCGAGAACCTTTGCTTCGACTTAGGGTTAGCATTAAACTAACACAAAACACGAGAATAGTAGAGTAAGGAAGCCCATGAATCTTTCAAGGGAAATTTTGGAGAGAAAGGTTGGTTTAATTTTTCACACTGGAGAAAGAGCTCGAGAAATAAACTTGGGGAAATGGATTTGGGCGAGAAGTGAGGTCGTTTGTTTGATACGAGGCTGGTGTTAATTAATGAATAACCTTTTGAAAAGGACTCAGGAAATTTTGTGGAGTTGAATAAATTACGTTTGAACGAAACCGAGAACATTTCACTCTGTGTATTCGAGTAGGACTTGCCACCATCTTGCCACCTATTACCTTCGAGTTTAATTAAACTCCACGAGATGTCAAAGGACTCGCCATGTCGGCAAGACGGACAATGCGGACGTAGATTATTACATCGCCCTCGTCCTGTTCCGAGCTCTGGATATCCGGGCGACCTCCACCAGGGAAACCTTCTCTTATGTGAGAATACGTGTATGTGCAAGTTACGTCTGTTTATAGCTGCTCTCTTGACTGAAATTTGTGCGTATGTGTCTTCATGAATGAGGATTCTGAGCAGAGAATGCGACACACACAAAGCGTTACTGACCTCGTCAGTTCATTGTTGAATAGAAGCCTCGAAGATGACAAGTCGATGCGAATTGGATTTTACGAGATCGGAAATCTCCGAGCAGCGAGTAAAATTTCCTTGAAAGTTTCAAGTTCAAAAACTGGCAGACAGAATCTGCACAGTAGGGCAAAAAAAGCGTTTGTGGACAAATCAATTTTCAGACTGAACTACTCATCCGATTTGAACTTTAAAAAAAAATTAAAGTGTATTAAATTCCGCATCGTTACAACGAAGGAAATTTTTGAAAATTTTTTATTGAAGTAGTGAACCACCAGTCATGGAAATGAAGGTCAAAAGAAGAGAAGCGATTGTACTTTTAGAAACGTTTCCGTCACTGTTTGGACCCTTATCAGTCAAGATAACAATTTATTGTCTGTAAAAAATATACAAAGAAGGTAGAAAATTTTATAAGAAAGAAAAGAGATAATCGAATACGAATTAAATGAATATTAATTAATACCGAAAATGGTTCACGTCGAGGCAAAAACTCATTAAAAATGATATTTAAATGCACTAAACCAATATTTTCAGGAGAAAATGGGAATAAAAGAATGTTAACTTAAAACTAGAAGATGTTAAACATCATATCCTAATTGTTTATAACAATTTAATAAACAAATAAGAAATTAAGGCATTTTTAATTAGATAGATTTAGCTCTTTCAGCAGAATTAGCTACAAATATTTCACCAATGAACTTCTGCTGTGATAGTTTACACTGCAACAACAATCGTGTATTATTTAAACAAATTTGATAAACAAATGTATTGTTTGGCACTTTTTCAATAGATAAGCTTCGTTTTTTCAAAAGAATCAATAACTAGTATGTTGCCAATGTGTCTGGCTGTTTTACTTTACACTTAGGCATCAACTGTTTATTGTTAAGACAAATTTAGTTAACAAATTAATTATTTGAGCATTTTTCAATATAGAAATTGTGTTTTCAGGAGAATCAACTACAAACATCTCAGAGATAGTCTATGT